>SJYC01135070.1:0-32978 GCA_006408675.1 Madoqua kirkii
GAGAGAGAGGGTGAGAGATGTATAAGGAACGGTCCAACTCACAGACAGGACAGTGCAGAGGACCTTCCTAGAAGGGGAAAGGAAGCCAGGCCCAGGCTGGGGCTTGTTCCAGGTGGATGTGTCAGGGATCCAGGGGCTGAAATGTGGGGGCAGGGAGGATGGAGGGAACCACAGGAGAGATGCTGCATGAATGAGGGGCTCAGACCTAGTCAAGACATTCAGAGGTTATGGGGAAATGGAGATGGAAACAGATGGACACCAGAGAGAGAAGGGTGGACCCTCACCTGGCACTGGGAGGAGTGGAAGGCCCTCTTCTGGGAGGGCCCCCAAAGGAGCCCTGGCCTTGAATAGACCTGGTTTCAGCCCTTTAGAACCCTGGGGAGGACTGAGATCCAAGATTTTGCTAACCTTTGACTCACAGTTCTGTAGGCCAAAGTTGCAGGATTGTATGAATATGTTTTAATTTCTTTTATTTGTATGCATTTATTTTTTGGCTGAGCTGGGTCTTCATCGCTGCTTGTGGGCTTTTCTCTGGTTGTGGTGAGGGGGTGTGACTCTCCAGTTGTGCCGCACGGGCTTCTCACTGTGGTGGCTTCTCCTGTTGTAGAGCACGGGCTCTAGGCACATGGGCTCCATAGTTGTGGTGCACGGGCTTAGTGGCTCCACAGCATGTGGGATTTTCCTGGACGAGGGTCCCAATCAGTGTCCACTGCATTGCAAGGCAGATTATTAACCACTGGACCACCAGGGAAGCCCCTGGATCATAGGAATTGAGGAAGAATGTGAACTGGGTTCAGGAAAGAAGTTGATGAGGGCACAGGAGGAGGCCGGGCCTCAGGTCCTGGGTACTCGGTTTCCAGGACCCCAAATGATGGTATGTCACTGACAGCTGGTTATGACTGTTGTAGGTCACATTTCTCTGGTGTAGTCATTGCACAACTCCATAGCTTATTTATATCCCTTCCCCCTACAGACCAAACCTATTCTCTTCTTTTAGTCTCAACTTCTGCAAAGAAAGTTTCCCTTATTTCTGTCCAAAAGTGATCACTCATATTTTCACAGCACTGTCTTGTATTTTAACTCAATTGCATTCTTCCTTTTCTAGTTTTGTCCGTGGGTGCATTGTATCTCTTCCAAGCTCATTGACATCTCCATAAAGCTTGCCATGGTGCCTTTCCAATAGAAAGCTCTTACTGAATTAATTAAACATTGATATGAAAACCTGTCACATATTTAAATAGGATAATATAGTTAGCATTCAGTTACCATGTAAATGCAACTTGAATTTAGGTTGTCCTCTGCCATAGGGATTGCCTGGCTTCCCCATTTCTCAACCAGGGAAACTCAAAGGCCCTCTACCCCAAGTCCTTACTTCTTCATGTTCTCCAAGATTCCCTAGCATTTCCAGACCTGTGTTGTGTGGTCCTTAGAGCTGACCTGAAGAAAGCATTTGGAGGAAAGTGCAGGCAGCCATGGGGATCCGAGCACGGTCACAATTCCTACAAGGAACCAAGTTCATACTGACAACTCCACTTTCTCTTCTTGCCTGCCCTCAGGCAAAGCCTATCACATGTAGTTTTGCTGGCTTCATTCATGGTCCAGCTGCCCTCCTCTCCTGCCCTCTTCTTCCTTCTTTCTGCAAAGCATTAAGTACATTCAAGCTGGCTTGTCATGCCAAGAAGATTCCTTTTTCCTGCCATTTTGGGGCACCCCAATGCCCAGGGTCTTTCCTGGGGATAGAAAATATTTTTCCAAAGTATGATTTTTTTCCCCTAAAATTAATTCTGATGCCTAATGTAGAACCACTCCACAAATAGTGTGAGAGATGGAAAATGTCAGAGTCACAAACAGTTTTATGTATTTGGTTTAAAGGTGTGATGTCATTCTTAGTATTTCTGTGGTATCTACACTGAGCAAAATAAAGAGAAATGAAAAACTCATTCTTTCAGATTTTCTGCACTCAAAATTCCAAACAATTAACTTGCATGCTTGCATGATTTTGTACTGATTTGGTAGAATGTGTGAGTTGTTCAGGTATTACATGGAGGCAATCTGAGACATTCGTCTTCATTCTCTTATTCCCCCAGGTACCATTTCCTAATAAATATATGCACTCTATAAAATCGATGCATAAATATAGACAGCTGACTCATAATGCTAACTAACAGGATTTCAATCTTTTCTCCAAAGAATGTGCAAAGCAATTCAGCTCCAACCCAAGTGGAAAAAAATATCTGAAACTTGTATTTTTAGCAGGCATCTTCGTTATGTAAGATGCTGAGAAAAAATGTAAACCCATACCTGGCATAGGAAAACCATCCAGAGGACGTGCTCTGCCCTTTCGCCCAAGTGTGGTTATACTCACACCTCCCAGAAAGAGAGTCATGATCAGTAGGTCATATTAGTCATGATCAGTTGATTGCCAAACACTAATTAAGGACCTGTTCTATACAGACCCCTGTGCTTGATGCCTTGGAACAAATAATGGAACATAAGCCTTGGAGTCACACAAAATTACATATTGTTGCAGCACTACAGTTGGCATAAGCTTCACAGTGGACTGTGAGATTATGAATAACTTGAAGCATATTGCATTATAGAAGCTCAGAGAGATCAATAGTGAGTCTATAAGCACTGAGAAGGTAGAGTATGTACATGTGTGTACATGTGTATGGTCCGTGCACATGTGAGGGCCAAAAGGCTTTGAGAAAGAAACAATAATGCAAGGTTCATACACCAGCCAATCCAGGAAGTCATGAAATGGCCATGATAAAGGGCAGTGAGCTTGCAGGGAATTTTGCTCTGATTTCTAGTAGAACAGTGATGTGGAATCAGCTGTTTTCTTTGGTGGTGATACTTATGGCAAGGATTGTAGCCCTTCCCACAGAGCTCAGTGACTTGCTTGGCCTCTGCATCAGTGGGGTGAATGCAGCAGAATGAAGACAGGGTTGTTTAATCTTGCCTTGATAAATTATCTGTCAGAGTAGTGTTTTTCCCCATCATCTTCCAAGCCCCACAATTAAAGTCTTCCTTACCTCTGTTCTTCTTTTTGAAGGCCAGTCTTTTCAGTGACCCTTGTTCCATAATTCTGGAGAGAAATAATGGCATATTTATGTCAGTGGGAGCCATAGAAATGTTTCTATTCTATACATGTTGGTAAAGACAAAAGTTTAAATGTATTTATAAAAATTTAAAAGATTAGGATTTTTAAGATTATGATATGAGAAACAATAGCATCTATTAATCAGTAGCAGTTATCAAGGTGGTATAAGAAAGCAACAAAAATATATAATAAAGAGAAATATAATATATTGTGGCTAGATTAATATAAATAATTTCCATTTTAACAAAGGTAAGTGGGTAAATAACATCAGATTAATGTAAAAAGCATCTTTCAGTCACACACTCATTCAAGATAAACATTCTACATGACACAGAAATGTTGCGAAAAATAGAACTAGCCCATTACAAAGACAAATGAAAAGGGGGTCAGAATACTGATAACTAGATTACAAAGAGACAGGTAACTTGAAGAAGGAGTCGAGCTCTGTCAAGGATAAGAAGCTATGGGCAAAAGGAAAGGGGAGAGAAAAGAAGCAATTTATTGGTAAATCTGATTGGGAAACAAAGGACTACTGATTATCAAACTTGGAATTCAATAAATATGTGTGTGTGCACTGTAAGCAAGAATGGAACCAAGCATGAACAATCACTAAAATAATTTCTTCTTACATTTCTATATGTGATTATGTTATATAGATTGCCAATTTTTCTCTTTCAAAGCAGAAAATTTCACTTTATAGCAAGGCACACTAAAATAATTATATTCATCATCAGCAAAATGGAATTCAAGTCACCTGTCTTCACTGGAAACCCTTATAGCGTGATGGGTAAAAGTGGATATATTCATTTTTATTGAAGTATAGTTAATTTATAATGTGTTAGTTTCCGGGGTACACCAAAGTGATTCATATAGATATGCATATATGTGTTCATGAGTGCTAAGTCACTTCAATCATGTCTAATTCTTTGTGATCCCACGGACCATAGCCCACCAGGCACCTCTGTCCATGGGATTCTCCAGGCAGGAATATGGAGTGTGTTGCCATGCCCTCCTCCAGGGGATCTTCCTGACCCAGAAACTGAACCTGCATCTCTTACATCTTCTGTATTGGCAGATAGGTTCTTTACCACTGCCACCTGGGAAGCCCCATATGCACATATATGTATATGTACATTTGCTAAGCTGCTTCAGTCATATCTGACTCTTTGTGACCCCATAGACTCTAGCCCACCAGGTTCCTCCATGCATGGGATTCTCCAGGCCACAATACTGGAGTGGGTTGCCACGCCCTCCTTCAGGGGATCTTCCTAACCCAGGGATTAAAGCCAAGTCTCTTATGTCTGCTGCATTGGCAGGGGGATTCTTTACCACTAGCACCACCTGGTAAGCCCATGTATATATACATATAAAAGTATATATATATATATACACACACACACACATACATCAGTTCAGTTCAGTTCAGTCGCTCAGTCCTGTCCGACTCTTTGTGACCCCATGAATCACAGCACGCCAGGCCTCCCTGTTCATCACCATCTCCCGGAGTTCACTCAGACTCACGTCCATCAAGTTGGTGATGCCATCCAGCCATCTCATCCTCTGTTGTCCCCTTCTCTTCCTGCCCCCAATCCCTCCCAGTAACAGAGTCTTTTCCAATGAGTCAACTCTTCGCATGAGGTGGCCAAAGTACTGGAGTTTCAGCTTCAGCATCATTCCTTTCAAAGAAATCCCAGGGCTGATCTCCTTTAGAATGGACTGGTTGGATCTCCTTGAAGTCCAAGGGACTCTCAAGAGTCTTCAACACCACAGTTCAAAAGCATCAATTCTTCGGTGCTCAGCCTTCTTCACAGTCCAACTCTCACATCCATACATGACCACAGGAAAAACCATAGCCTTGACTAGACAGATCTTAGTTGGCAAAGTAATGTCTCTGCTTTTGATATACTATCTAGGTTGCTCATAACTTTTCTTCCAAGGAGTAAGCGTCTTTTAATTTCATGGCTGCAGTCACCATCTGCAGTGATTTTGGAGCCCCCCAAAATAAAGTCTGACACTGTTTCCACTGTTTCTCCATCTATTTCCCATGAAGTGATGGAACCAGATGCCATGATCTTTGTTTTCTGAATGTTGAGTTTTAAGCCAATTTTTTTGCTTTCCTCTTTCACTTTCATCAAGAGGCTCTTTAGTTCTTCTTCAGTTTCTGCCATAAGGGTGGTATCATCTGCATATCTGAGGTTATTGATATTTCTCCCGGCAATCTTGATTCCAGCTTGTGTTTCTTCCAGTGCAGCATTTCTCATGGTGTACTCTGCATATAAGCAAAATAAACAGAGTGACAGTATACAGCCTTGATGTACTCCTTTTCCTATTTGGAACCAGTCTGTTGTTCCATGTCCAGTTCTAACTGTTGCTTCCTGACCTGCATACAAATTTCTCAAGAGGCAGGTTAGGTGGTCTGGTATTCCCATCTCTTTCAGAATTTTCCACAGTTTATTGTGATCCACACAAAGGCTTTGCCATAGTCAATAAAGCAGAAATAGATGTTTTTCTGGAACTCTCTTTTTCCATATATACTTTTTCAGATTCTTTTCCACTGTAATTTATTCCAAGATGCTGAATATAGTCCCTTATCTATTTTATATATAGTAGTGTGTATCTACTAATCCCAAACTGCTAATTTATCCTTCCCACACTTGCCCCTTTGGTAACCATGAGTTTGTTCTCTATGTCTGTGAATCTGTTTCTGTTTTTTTGTAGTTTATTTTAAATATGTAGCATATGTGATATCATGATATTTGCTTATCTGCAAAGGAGTGGGATACAGTGCTTACTCATAAATAGTAAGCATCCCACTTCTGACTCCAAATGCCATACTAATCTAAGTCTTTTCATTTTATTTAAAGTAGATATAAACTTTGTATGTTCAGTTTGATGCTTTAAGATTTTAGATCACTGCATAATTAGGAAAAGCCAAGATTAAGAATGGTTTCCAGAATATTTCTTCCATTCTTCCTGAATGAAAAGATTAATTTTCATAAAAGAACTTCATTCAAAGATGTCCTGCTCCTATTCAGTTTAACCCAGTAAGAGGGTCTCACTGCTTGTCTCCTCCTTGCCTGTATGCAGCTCCCGTGCATTGCTTCTCTCCCACTCGTTGTTCCTGCTCAGTCTCTCCCTCTTTCATCCTCTCTGCCCCCATGTTCTTCTTCAGGTCTGACTCCATATTCCTATAACTTTCTAAGGAGGATGTTCTGCACACCAGCCTGGGTTCTATTGCTACTTCACCAGAGTGCTTAGTACTATAACATATTTTCATTTAAAAAATGAGCACAAATAGTAGAGAATGACTTGGGACTATGAGACATGCCTTGGGATAAAAACACTGGTTTTGGTGTTTTATAACCAACCAAGTCACTTCCAAAAGAATACTCAGAAAAAGCCAGGCCTGTGAAGGTCTCTGAAAAAATCAACACGGTGGAATAGCTAGTTACCAAGATCCAGGAATGATTGACCCAGAATCCACTTTTGATATTTGATCCTAATTATATCAGGGCTTCCCTGGTGGCTCAGAGGTTAAAGCATCTGCCTGCAATGTGGGAGGCCCAGGTTCGATCCCTGGGTCGGGAAGATCCCCTGGAAAAGGAAATGGCAATCCACTCCAGTATTCTTGCCTGGAGAATCCCATGGAGGGAGGAACCTGGTAGGCTCTAGTCCACTAGGTTGCAAAAAGTCAGACACGACTGAGCTACTTCACTTCCTAATTATATCTAAGTATTAATAAAATGTGAACATGAGGAGATTTTGATGAAAAAAGTCAATCTAATTATAATCGAAGTTGGACTTTTTAATGATTCATCAGTCAGAGGGCTGAGGAAGCCACTTTGCACCCTGAGTTTATATTCACAGTCATGTATGGATGTGAGAGTTGGACTGTGAAGAAAGCTGAGTGCTGAAGAATTGATTCTTTTGAACTGTGGTGTTGGAGAAGACTCTTGAGAGTCCCTTGGGCTGCAAGGAGATCCAACCAGTCCATTCTAAAGTAGATCAGCCTTGGGATTTCTTTGGAAGGAATGATGCTAAAGCTGAAACTCCAGTACTTTGGCCACCTCATGCAAAGAGTTGACTTATTGGAAAAGACCCTGATGCTGGGAGGGATTGGGGACAGGAGGAAAAGGGGACAACAGAGGATGAGATGGCTGGATGGCATCACCAATTCAATGGACATGAGTTTGAGTGAACTCCGGGAGTTGATGATGGACAGGGAGGCCTGGCGTGCTGCGATTCATGGGGTCGCAAAGAGTCAGACACGACTGAGCGAATGAACTGAACTGAACTGAACTGAACTGAACTGAATATGTGAAACTTCTATTTGAAAAATCTTCAAAGAAAAACATCAGGCTATCTTATTCTGTTTTTACTTCTGAGAAGACAAATCAACTGATATTAAAACATCATATTGCCTTGTTCTGACATACTGAAAAAGCCATCAGCTAATTCTCCAATTATTATACTTTTTGGATTTTATGCTAACATCTGCCAAGCAGACTGTCAACGTCTAGTAAGTCAACCTCCGAGAGCCTTGTCAGAGAGAACAGATGCTGCATCGCATCACCATGCACGCTGCAGCTGGAACAAGCAGTCAGCTAGGCAGTGCGTGCTCACCCATTTTTAGACTGTACGGTAAAAGAGTGAAACAGAAATGTGGGAAACAGGAAGACCCAGCACCTTGCAGAACAAGCCCTCCCCAGGGTCACTGATTCTCAAAGTAAAATCTGTGTTATGAACAGTGGAGTCTGTTCTGGCAAAAAGAAAAGAAAATATTTAACAAAATTATGAGTGAGCAAATTGGAAGAAATAAAGAAACTGTTACCTGGGGATACAGGGTGGGAAAGACAAGAAATTTTGGAGAGGTATGTATTTGTGCATTATCTTGATTTCAGTAATAGTTTCTTGGTTATATACATTTGCAAAACTCATCAAAATTCTGTGTTTTAAAATATGTAGATAAATGCATGTCAATTATATTCAAATAAAGTTGTTTAAAAAAAGTGACAGGAATTATATCTAAGCAATTCCTGGCTAATGAGTACATTTTGATGAAGAATCTTTAAAGTAACTTACCCACCAAGTTTAAGATGTGATCCTTAGTGGACAGACCATCACAGCACAAGGAGCATTAAATTGTATGCCCCATCACCATGAATGAGGGCAGAGAAATAACTTTATCCAGTGAATTATTCATGTGTGGGTTTACTGAAATTTGATTTCTTTGTCTTAATTAGTATAAAACTTCGAGTTGTCCCTTCCACCAGTGCAAACTGGTAGGAGTGGTGAGATTTACATGAAACGTTCTACCAAATATTGAGTAAACTGACATTCAGGTCTTATAGAAAATCTTTCCAGGAAGAGCAGAAAGAACATCTCCAGTGCATTTCTATTATGAGGCTAACCTAATCTTGAAACTAATTTCTACTGAAAACTAAAAAATAAAGGAATAATAAAAGTCGATAATCACTCATTAGAAAAACTAAAATGTTGACAAAGTAACGCATATATATATGTATAATACATTTTATATTTTATGTTAATTTAATATTATATGTGTATATGCATATATAAATAATATTTCATCACAAAATCATATTGATTTCTGCAATGCCAGAATAGTTAACATTTGGGGGCTAAAATATCACTCAATTCTTCATCCCTTCAGTGCACAGAGCTTATTTCCCAATATAAAAAATTCTCAACTAATGTGAGTCTAAAAATATGCTTACCCTCCCATTTCCAGCACACTATTTTAACACAGGAGATGTGATAAATTATATTTTAACTAAATTGGGAAAATATCACACCTTTGTAAGTAGTGTGCAAATCTTGTGAGCAAGCAAAGAAAGGTGCTTCCCTTGTTGCATTATAGCATCACATTCAGGGCCATCATTCTGTGACACTTGTCCCCAAATGTGCTTCCGTATGACCTTTCAAATTTATCATTTGTGTGTTTTCCCCTAGAATTTCCTAGGTTCTAAAAACTGGAAAAACTACTGAAGAAACAAGTTTGCCAAGCTCAATAGCCAGCAGGTGGTCTTGTGGCTGCCCAGTGCAGCCATGAGGAAGGGTGTCCCAGCAGAGAGCAGCACCTTCTGGGTCCTTGGTCCCTTACGCACAGGCTGCTCCCTGAAGCAGGTCTTTAGGTTGGAGGTAAAGTTGTGTGAATCACTGGCTCTGCTAGTCAGGCCATTTTGGCCTCCGCTGTTGCCACAGCTTAGGATATCCCCAGCAGGGAAGGCACCCCATGTTTGCAGCGGGCACGGCCGTGGTAAGGCCAATGACTGTCCCCTCTTGAGTAGCAGTAGTTGCCCTGCTGCCCCTTGTGTGACTCCCCTCACCTGGGAACGGTGCCGAACTCAGAGCTAAGCACCATCCCTGCTGCCGGAGGGCTGGACATTGAGCACTGCTGGTGGCTGGGTGCCTACAGGGCCAGCACTCTCCACATGGTGTGTGTTCTCCAAGCAGAGGCTGTAGTCTTGTCCCACATTCTAGGCACAGGATCCCCTACTGCAGTAGGGTTTACCCTCTCCTGCTGGGCAGAGAGCTGAGGTAGGGGCAGTTATCAGGAACTTGGCATCGTAAACATAGGAAGACAACAGTTTCTTTTGTATTCTTGTTAAAATGAAACGTTTCTCTGGTTAACACATCTATTGAATTACCTGTAAAGTTCAACATAAGATTTTTCTAATATTCATTCTATGAATACAGTGAAATCATGGAGCTGTAGATACTGGTAAAAAGTAACACTGAGGGTCATTTTAATTTTCATTATTATTAGTTTGAAAAAAATGTGTCTGCTGAAGTCTAACCACTATGAAAAAAGGCCAGCAGTTCATCTATTCAGCTGTTATTTGTTAAACTGAGTCATGAATTAATGAGAAGCTTTGTCACTTTTTGTGATAGAAATTAATTTTTAAGCACAGATTAAATATTGAGAAAATGAAAACTTGAAACAGATGGCTAAAGCTTATCCTATGAAAGAATCACAGTAGAGTTTCTGTGGGTTTTCACAAAATACATTAATTTTTATTTTACCTGCTGAGGACTAACTCTAAGACTTAAGAGGGAAAGTGCAGTGAGTGACTTTCTCCCATAATTTCCAAATGGCAGCTACATTTTCAAGTTCACCCCATTCTACACTTCATGTTTGGAAGGACATACATGCATTTATTTCTCCCTGAAGAACAGTTCTCTGCCTTTCTCCAAAACATAAACTGTACTCCTGCTCATGTGACCTGGGAAATTTTGAAGACTCCCTGCTCTCTATGGTGCGGCAGACCCACCCTCGCCTAGGTTCTTTCTCCTTTATTTAAGGTGTACAGAAAAGTGATTCAAAAGTAAATTCATTTGTGTCATATTTTAAATTCTACATATAAAGTATGTCAGATAGTATTTCTCTTCCTGACTTACTTCACTTAATACGATAATCTCTAGGTCTATCCTTATGACTACAGATGACATTATTTCATTCTTTCCTATGACTGAGTCATCTTCCAATGTATGTATGTTTCACATCTTCTTCTTTATTCATTCACCTGTGAATAGACATTTAGGTTGTTTCCATGTCCTGACTATTGTAAATGTTCACTGTTGCTGCAATGACATTGGGGTGCATCTATCTTTTCAAGGTGGCTCAGTTGGTAAAGAGTCTGCCTGCAATGCAGGAGACCCAGGTTCCATCCCCAGGTCGGGAAGATCCCCTGGAGAAGTGAATGGCAATCCCACCCCAATATTCTTGCTTGGAGAATCCCATGAACAGAGGAGCGTGGTGGGCTACAGTTTATGGGGTCACAAAAAGTCAGTCACAACTGAGCAACTAAACCTACCTACCTAGCTTTTCAAATTAGAATTTTCTCCAGATGGATTCCAGGAGGGGACTGCAGGATCTTATGGTTGCTCTGTATTTTCCCTGGGGTCTTACTCCCTCACAGCTCACCTCATAACCACGCATGCACACATATGCATGCGTTCACACATATGCATACATTCATGTGCATACAAACACATGCACATATGCACACAAGCACTCATGAGTACACACTCATACATGCACATTATGTGTGCACACATACACACATGCATGGACACACAAATGCAGACATACATAGATACACGTGCAGACACACTCACACACACATACACAGCCTGTGCTCACACCCACCCCCCTGGCCTAATGCACCTCTGGTTCTATCCCTGTCTCCACTAGCCACACAGCCAGTCTTCTTCTTTTAGCTCAGAAGCCAACTCCCTTATTACAAGCACAGCTCCGTAAATGCAGAGAAGCTGTCTTTTCTAGGCTCTGGCTAGCTTTTTGAAATTCCTCTAACAACCAGACTGATGAGATATGTTATGATTATCTCTGTGTGTCTTTGTTCACTAAAGAATCAGCTCCTCATGAGGCAGGATGACCAGGTGTGAACGATGTTATGTTATCTGTGCTGATTCTATACAACATGTGTTGCTAAAGGTTCTAAGTGTTAGGGTCTCACCATCTTAAGAATCTCCTCCTCCTCAGAAGGTTTATATGGGTCTTCTAAGCCTCTCCTCACAGACCTTAGATTAGCTTCAAAGCAACACTTCTCTGAAATCTCAAAATGGTTTGTGCCTTTTGCTTTGCCGTTTTTGACATAATAATTACCCAAGAAGTTAAAGACATCTCAGTTGTGATTCTGGACACCTTCTAATTTTTGAAGTCCTTGGAATTTTTGACCACAAGCTGTGTTGATCCTTCACATCACCTCCTGGTCACTTTGTGCCCTGTCCATGGTGCTGCCTGAATTTCTCAGGGCATAGCTTCTCTGCCCTGGTGGCTCAAACAGTAAAGAATCTGCCTACAATTTCCCCTAAATTCAGGAACAAGACAAGGGTGCCCACTTTCACCACTACTATTCAACATAGTTTTGGAAGTTTTGGCCACAGCAATCAGAGCAGAAAAAGAAATAAAAGGAATCCAAATTGGAAAAGAAGAAGTAAAACTCACTGTTTGCAGATGACATGATCCTCTACATAGAAAACCCTAAAGACTCCACCAGAAAATTACTAGAGCTAATCATTGAATATAGTAAAGTTGCAGGATATAAAACCAACACCCAGAAATACCTTGCATTCCTATACACTAATAATGAGAAAATAGAAAGAGAAATTAAGGAAATAATTCTATTCACCATTGCAATAGAAAGAATAAAATACATAGGAATATATCTACCTAAAGAAACTAAAGACCTATATATAGAAAACTATAAAACACTGGTGAAAGAAATCAAAGAGGACACCAATAGATGGAGAAATATACCATGTTCATGGTTCAGAAGAATAAATGTAGTGAAAATGAGTATACTACCCAAAGTAATGTATAGATTCAATGCAATCCCTTCAAGCTACCAACGGTATTTTTCACAGAGCTAGAACAAATAATTTCACAATTTGTATGGAAATACAAAAAACCTCGAATAGCCAAAGCAATCTTGAGAAAGAAGAATGGAACTAGAGGAATCAACCTGCCTGACTTCAGGCTCTACTACAAAGCCACAGTCATCAAGACAGTATGGTACTGGCACAAAGACAGAACTATAGATCAATAGAACAAAACAAAAAGCCCAGAGATAAATCCATGGACCTATGGACACCTTATCTTTGACAAAAGAGGCAATAATATACCATGGATTAAAGACAATCTTTTTAACAAGTGGTGCTGGGAAAACTGGTCAACCACATGTACAAGAGAGAAACTAGAACACTTTCTAACATAATACACAAAAATGAACTCAAAATGGATCAAAGATCTAAATGTAAGACCAGAAACTATAAAACTCTTAGAGGAGAACATAGGCAAAACACTCTCTGACATAAATCACAGCAGGATCCTCTATGACCCACCTCCCAGAATATTGGAAATAAAAGCAAAAATAAACAAATGAGACCTAATTAAAATTAAAAGCTTCTGCACAATGAAGAAATTCTTTAGAAGAGCAAGCTTACAGCACAAAGCTACTGAAGGGAAGAAATTCTTGCACCTCCCAAAACAGCAGAATCCAGAACTAGAGAGCTTCATGTCTCCACCTGGCTCCCTGGCTTCCTCGTGGCTGGGCAGGTGGGAAGTGGATAAGATACATGACAAGAAACAGCCTGCCTCACCAATTTCTGGACAATCAAACCTTTGTCCCAAAATTGTTGACCCAGGATGCCTGGAAAGAGCCAGACTCTAGAAGGGAAGAGAGGTGGAGGGATGAATGTGAAATAAATACACATCTACCAGAGGTGGAGAGCCAGTCCGTTAAACAGGGTTAATGGAAGGTTCCATTCTTCCGGACAGGACTGGCTGGGAGGGGAGGCAATTTTACAGCTTTCTTGGTTCTTCTGCCTTTGCACATGACAGGCTCTCTTAGGTCTTAATTTCTTCTCATTGTTCTCCTCCTTGAGCGTGAATAAATGCTAAGGAAGATTGCTTACCAACCCAGAGGGATTGAAGGGCATGGTGCACCGAGTTCTCAGCAAACACCCCTGGGAAATCCCAAAAAGCTGCCGGGTTACAGTGAAATTATCAAGATTGTCATCTATTTAACAGTTTCTGTTCTCTGCCCTCTGTAAAAACAGGAAGTGAGAGATAAATTCCTCACCCCCTAAGACTCATA
Source organism: Madoqua kirkii (assembly GCA_006408675.1). NCBI lineage: Eukaryota > Metazoa > Chordata > Mammalia > Artiodactyla > Bovidae > Madoqua > Madoqua kirkii. The sequence continues at coordinate 13,747 of SJYC01135070.1, forward strand.
TCCTATTGGAGGATAACTCATAAAGAAATACCTAGTAAAATGCTGGGGAATAAGTGTGATGGATAAAAATAAAGCATAGAAAAGGGTGAAGAGGCTGGAAGTGATCATTTAAACAAAGTCATGGATGGAAGAGCTCCCTGAGAGTGAAAATTTCAGCAGAATGAACCAGTCATTCACATAACTAAGGGAGAGGTTGTTGTGCAGGACAGAGGCTCCTAAGCAAGAATTTGCTTTGGTTTGTTGAAAGAAGAGCAAGAAGACCAAGGCAAATGAAGCAGAATAAGGAAGAGGAAGAGCAATAGGTGTTGAGATTGGAAAATTCTCCAGTGACAAGATCTCCTAGGTGTCTCTGGCAAGGAGCTTGAAGACTTACATTAAATCCTTTCCACTTTTTCCTGATTAACCCAACAGGAAAAGCATTTGAATAGAAGCAAGCGCTATTCCAAGTAGAGGTCAAGAAGACTTAGTCATCCCAAATTGAAATGCAACATTTTTGACAATTTCAATTGCTTCCTAGAAGTTATATATCCAATCTGTGGGTGGGTCGGTACCCTGTTCTCATACAACACCAAGCATGTTGTTCAGTCACTCAGTTGTGTCGGACTCTTTGTGACCCCATGAACTGCAGCACACCAGCCTCCCTGTCCTTCACCATCTTCTGGAGCTTGCTCAAGCTCGTGTGCATCGGATCAGTGATGCCATCCGATTGTCACATCTTCTGCCATCCCCCTCTCTTCATGCCTTCCATCTTTCCCAGCATCAGAGTCTTTTCCAGTGAGCTAACTCTTCACATCAGTGGCCAAAGTATTGGAACTTCAGCTTCGGCATCAGTCCTTCCAATGAATATTCAGAGTTTATTTCCTTTAGGAGTGGTTTGATCTCCTTGCAGTCCAAGGGACTCTCAAGAGTCTTCTCCAACACCACAGTTTGAAAGCTTCAATTATTCAGTGCTCAGCCTTCTTTATGGTCCAACTCTCACATTCATATATGACTACTGGAAAAACCAGAGCTTTGAAAATACAGACCTTTGTCAGCAAAATGATGTCTCTGCTTTTTAATACACTGTATAGGTTGATCAAAACTTTTTTTCCAAGGATTTAATAACTACAGTCACCATCTACAGTGATTTTGGAGCCCAAGAAAAAGTCTGCCATTCTTTTGTTTCCCATCTATTTGCTATGAAGTGATGGGACTGCCAAACATGCAGTGTCCTGAAATGTCGATATCACACTCAGGAAAATATAAATCCTTGAAGCAAAACAGTTCCTGAACTTAGTCGATATCTGTACAGATTGAATAAATCTATGCAGGTCAGGCTGTGTTGAGAATCATGGCCTATCCTCCCCTAGGAAATCTATAAGAAGAAATCTTGCAAATTCTAACAAAATACTCATAGAAGCACAAACTTCTAATGACAAACAAGCAACCACTCCTGATTTTGTTACCAAGGGACATCTCTGCATTATTCAGGCACACTTCTGTGCAGTTGGAATCCTGTAACTACTTGACCACACACTCAAATCTGAGAAAGTCTCCAAAACACTTTTTGCCTAATAACTATTCTGGTTTCAATGTGAGATAATCTTGACATACTTTCTTCATGAAAATTATGACACTGGTATACATTCATGTGATGAAACTATGAGTTTCTATTAAAATAAGGATAAATAACATTTTTGAGTAGTTAATATGAAAAGCAAAGAAATTAGAACAGAATTATACTAGCAGTTAGAGACAGAAGAAGGCTTTAAACTCAAGTCTACCTGATTCCAAACCAGTGTTCTTGACTACTCTGACACTTTGTCTAATTCCAAATTAATAAGAATATATTAATATAATATATTAATAAAAGATTATCTAGATATTCCACAATCAAGTGTGTATAGACAGGCAATAATCTTATGATAATTGCCTCATTTCTATTCATCCTTGAGTAAATGCAAATAAAAACTACCAGGAGATTCAATTGCACACATTCTAGAATAATTAAGGGAAAAAAATATGACAAAATTGTGTTGGTGAGGATGTGGAGCAACTGACCTTCATATGCATGGCTGGTGGAATGAATACTGAAAAAGTTTTTTGGCAATAGCTAACTTCTATGCTGAGTGCATCAGGGGAAATGCCAGGCTGGATGAATCAGAAGCTGGAATCAAGATTGCCGACAGAAATATCAACAACCTCAGCTGTGCAGATGACACCGTTCTAATGCCAGAAAGTGAAGAGTAACTAAGTCACCTCCTGATGAGGGAAAAAGAGGAGAGTGAAAAAGCTGACTTAAAATTCAGCATTCAAGAAACAAAGATCAAGGCATCGGTCAAATCACTTCATGCAAATAGATGGGGAAAAAGTGGAAACGGTGACAGATTTTATTTTCTTGGGTTGAAGATGGTTCAGATGGTGCAGATGGAGACTGCACCCATGAAATTAAAAGACACTTGCTCCTTGGAAGAAAAGCTATGACAAACTTAGACAGCACATTAAAAAGCAGAGATCTCACTTTGCTGACAAAGATCTATAAGTCAAAGCCAAGGTTTTTCCAGTAGTCAGGTATGGATGTGAGAGATGGATCAAAAAGAATGCTGAGCACTGAAGAATTGATGCCTTTGAATTGGTGCTGGAAAAGACTCTTATGAGTCCCTTGGACATCAGGGAGATCAAACCCGTCAATCCTAAAGAAAATCCAAACCTGAATATTCATTGGAAGGACTGGTGCTGAAGCTGAAGCTCTAATAATTGGCCACCTAATGTGAAGAGCCGATTTGTTGGAAAAGACCCTGATGCTGGGAAAGATTGAGGGCAGGAGGAGAAGGCGGTGACAGAGAATGAGATGGTTGGATGGCATCACCAACTCAATGGACATGAGTTTGAACAAGCTCTAGGTGGTGGTGAAGGATAGGGAAGCCTGGCGTGCTACAGTCCATGGTGTCGCAAAGAGTCAGACACGACTTAATGACTGACCAACAACAAAGCTGAACATCTGGATACCCTCTAAATCTAGATGCTTCAAGACTGGTCTATTCCATTCCCAAATACAATCAATTACGCAGTTTAACACTTGTTTCAAAAACTTGAATTTTTAAAGTTTGATTGCTATTTTGGAAAATATCAATGAGAATTTCACATTTCCTTATAGACAGTTTCATCAGCAAGAAACACAAAGTGAAGTAGAAACTGTACCCAGCTGAATCAATCCACACAGGAAAACACAAAACACACTCACATATCTCAAAGGTCTACTAGCTATCCAGTTGTCTGGGTGTGTTATCCTACAAGGTTGTATTTCATTATCCCTTTGTATTTGCAAAATTTTCTATATAAATAAATACACACTCAACATCCCAAACATATCTAAATAGCCTGGCTCAAAATGCCAAGCAATGCAAACAACAAAAAAAGCCAGTGCTATTTACATCTGAGAACTTTACAAAGAAATTGCCAAATTCTGCAGAAGTGGCCCCTTTTAGTGCTACTAGGTGCGAGCTTGATGACTTCAACTATCACTACATTTTCAAAACATTCAGTTTCAGGTGAAACTATGCGTGAATACAGATGAGAGAGCCACAAAAGAATTTCCAGGATTGATACTAATGTTAATTGAAGAAGGAGGCTACAAATTGTATCAAAAATTACAATTTTGAAAGTCTGCAAACAATACATGCTGGAGAGGGTGTGGAGAAAAGGGAACCCTCTTACACTGTTGGTGGGAATGCAAACTAGTACAGCCACTATGGAGAACAGTGTGGAGATTCCTTAAAAAACTGGAAATAGAACTGCCATATGACCCAGCAATCCCACTGCTGAGCATACACACCAAGGAAACCAGAATTGAAAGAGACACATGTACTCCAATGTTCACTGAAGCACTGTTTACAATAGCCAGGACATGGAAGCAACCTAGATGCCCATCAGCAGATGAACAGATAAGGAAGTTGTGGTACATATACACAATGGAGTATTACTTAGCTATAAAAAAAGAACACATTGGAGTCAGTTCTAATGAAGTGGATGAAACTGGAGTCTATTATATACAGAGTGAAATAAATCAGAAAGAGAAACACCAATACAGTATATTAACACATATATATGGAATTTAGAAAGATGGTAATAATGACCCTATATGCAAGACAGCAAAAATGACACAGGTGTAAAGAACAGACTTTTGGACAATGTGAGAGGTGAGGGTGGGATGATTTGACAGAACAGCTCTAAAATGTGTACATCACCATATGTAAGACAGTTGACCAGTGCAAGTTCGATGTATGAAGCACTCAAAGCTGGTGCTCTGGGACAACCCAGAGGGATGAGGTGGGAAAACACCAATACAGTATACTAACACATATAGATGGAATTTAGAAAGATGGTAACAATAATCCTATATGTGAGATAGTAAAAGAGACACAGATGTATAGAACAGCCTTTTGGACTCTGGGAGAAGGTGACAGTGGGATTATTTGGAAGAATAGCATTGAAACATGTATATTAGCATATGTGAAACAAATCGCCAGTCCAGGTTCGATGCATGAGACAGGATGCTCAGGGCAAGAGCACTGGGATGACCCAGAGGGATTGGATGGGGAAGGAGAAGGGAGAGGGGCTCAGGATGGGGAACCTATGTACACCCATGGTGGATTCATGTCAATGTAAGGCAAAAACCACTAAAATACTGTAATTAGCCTCCAATTAAAATGAATAAATTAAAAAAAAAGAAAAAGAAAAAATGGCAGAGCAGCAGCATTGGGAAACCTTGCCTTAAGAGCAAAACTTAAACAGATGCCTGCCCCCACTTTTGCCACTTAGCACGGATGTGGATCAGACCCCAGACGGCCTCTCTGCATATGTGTCTAATGACGGTCGTGTTGTGTATAACAAACCGATGAGGGTGACCAGCATCTGTAACCTGGACATCTTCTACTTCCCATTTGATCAGCAGAACTGCACCCTCACCTTTAGCTCTTTCCTCTATACAGGTGAGTTGCACTGAGTAACTGGGGTAAAATGAGATCTACCAGTGGGGCAACAAAAAACATTCAGGGGCCAAATCATTTTTTTATGTATAAAAGGGGATAGTGGAGTATTTGCTAGTTGTGGGTGTGTGGATGGTGAGGAGAAGTTGAATTTTAGAGACTTCCTGAAAAAGCCCAAAACTGAAAGGAGGCAACTGGGCAGCAAGGAAGTCACACTACAGGACTAGCTGAAAAAGTAACTACAACAGTCATCGAATCATCTCTGCAATCCCAGCACAGAGCAGGTGCTGAGCAGATATGAACTGGGCGTTTGTCTCCCCGGCAGAGGAAAGCATGTTGCTGGGCATGGACAAGGAAGTGTGGGAGATAATGGATGACTCACGTGACCTTGGCCGCACACAAGGAGAGTGGGAGCTCCTGGGCATCAACAAGGCTACCCCGAAGATGTCTGTGGGCACCAGTCTTTTTGACCAGATCATGTTCTACGTAAGGCCAGAGATTCCAGCATGACTCTCCATCCCCCATAGCTTCCTCATCAGACGCTTCTAAGTCTCAGAGCCTTTCACCACTTACCCTAAGACCAAAAAGTCCCTAGGTACCATAACCCTCACAGCCTTCCTCTCTCCCAAGTCTCCAAAGCAACCCCCATCTCTGAACCCATCATCCCTGGCCTAGGTTTTCTTCATTGGGTATGGGGGAGTCCTATTTGTCGCACAAACACTGCTCCTCCCCCAAAGAGTTACTGTTGGAATGACACATCAAGAAAGGAAGGGGAGGGACTTCCCTGGTGATCCAGTGGTTGTAACTCTGCACTTCCAATGCAGGGGGTGCAGGTTTGATCCCTGGTCATGGAACTAAGATCCAATAGGCTGTATGGTGCAGACCAAAAGAAAGAAAGGAAGGGACTGGACTCATCCCTTGGTTTCACTTCAGTTCTAACTTCACCTGGTTCTCTGCTCTCCTCTCCCCACCAGGTGGCCATCAGGCGCAGGCCCACCCTCTACGTCATAAACCTCCTGGTGCCCAGTAGCTTTCTAGTCGCCATTGATGCCCTCAGCTTCTACCTGCCTGCAGAAAGTGAGAACCGTGCCCCATTCAAGATGACACTCCTGTTGGGCTACAACGTCTTCCTGCTCAATATCAATGACTTACTTCCTGCCACTGGCACCTCCCTCATTAGTATGTCCCCTACCTCACAGTTGGGAAATGAAAAATGAAAAAAAAAACATAGGCAGGGTAGGCAAGTGAACTGGCTAGATCTGCTGAGGCAGCTAAGGTGCAGTCATCTTAAAAAAGGCTTGAGGTGTGAGACAGAAGAAAGGGGGTCTTGGTGGTCCCTTTGGACCTGACTCACCCGAGTGTGCTCCTTCCTGCCACCCAGGTGTCTACTTTGCCTTGTGTCTGTCCCTGATGGTGCTCAGCCTGCTGGAGACCATCTTTATCACCTACCTGCTGCACCTGGCCACCACCCAGCCCCCACCCATGCCTCGTTGGCTCCACTCCCTGCTTCTACACCACACCAGTCCAAGGACATGTTGCCCTGCTGTGCCCCACAAAGAAAACACAAGCCTGGGCCTCATATCGACCCACCTATCTGGTAAGAGAAGTCTACATTGCTCTCACCCTGTCTACACTGGGCCCAGCTTCCCAGTCTCCCATTTGTCTAATCCTGTCTCCTTCCCATTTCATGGCTATATCTCTGTCCTCCCTATAGGACTGAAAGAGCCAGGAAAACTGGGAGGGAAGGAGTTGGGACCCAAAGAGGCAGAACTAATGAGGGCTCAGGATTGACAAGAGCCCAGCTCACTGACCTGTGGGTGCAATTCGGCCACATGATGGACAGCCTGCTCTTCCACATCTACCTGCTCTTCTTGGCCACCTCTGTCACCACGGTCCTTGTCCTCTGGAACACCTAGGAGTAGAGATCTCGTGGTGCAAGAACACCCAGTGTTCAGGTTTCCTTGGCTTCCACTAACTATCCCAGATCCTGTTCCTCTGCTCCAGTTCACATACAACAGTCCCAAAACACACCCATGATGCCTGCTCCAACCCTCCCTGGGCTTAAACAGAACCACTGTCGATGCTCTCAGAAATGACATTATATTTCCAAAACACAATTCAGAATATGCATGTTTATGCTAGAAATATAATTTTTATTGGAAAATAAAGGCTTTATAATAAAGACTACAAATATTTACCAAAAAGTAATTCATGTTGCTGGAGTAGAGGTCAAGGATTAAACCTCTTTTTAAAAATAGGCTAAAATACTTATTTATTATTTTAACAAATCTTTATTGAGCATCTACTACCTGAGAGATACATTCTGAATTCTGAAGATACAGCAGTGAACCAGGCTGGCAAAAATCTCTATCCATAGGGAGCTTACATTGCGGGTGGGTGGAGACTGACAGTAAAGAGGAGAAGAGAAACACAGAGTATGTGCTGAGTGCCAAAGGAAAAGCAAAGCAGAATGGGCAGTGCAGGGAGGGAGCTGCGAGTTTAGGACTGTGGGGGAGGGCAGTCAAGGAAGACCTCAGATAACTTCCTGACAGGCTGGCTCCTGAGCATTGTTCCATGGTAATGCCAGTGGGGGACCAGTCTTTTCCAAGACTGGCTAAAACCCAGTCTTTTCTGAGAGGTTTAGAGGTTATATAACTTGCTCAAGGTCATGCGGTTCTTACTATTTTTAGTACTTTTTTCAGGGATAGGTATGTGCTTAATGAATGTTTACGGAGCCCAGGTGAGGGGATAAACAAATGTCCTTGGGTAACCCTGTTAGAAGAGCTGACTCATTGGAAAAGACCTTGATGCTGGGAAAGACTGAAGGTGGGAGGAGAAGGGGAAGACAGAGGATGAGGTGGTTGGATGGCATCACCAACTCGATGGACATGAGTTTGAGCGAGCTCTGGAAGTTGGTGATGGACAAGGAAGTCTGCTGTGCTGCAATCCATGAGGTCACAAAGAGTTGGACCCGACTGAGCAACTGAACTGAACCCTGTTGGAGATCTGAAGAATGAAGCACAATATCTGTCCTCAAAAAGCTTCTGGCACAGCTGGAGAAATAAAATATATGTGTAAATAACTTCAGTGAAATGTAGAATACGTTTTTAAAGTTTTGTTGAGCACCATTAAAGAGAAACTGCAGTAATTCCCTGGTGGTCTAGTGGTTAGGACTCAGTGCTGTCACTCCTGGGGTCCTGGTTGGGGAACTAAGATACACGGCATGTACAAAGCACCCAACAGGAGACAGAGAAAAAAAAAAACCAAAACTGCTACAGAGTTCAGAGGAGAAAGGACTCTTCTAGCTGGAGCAATGCTGCTCAATCCTGGCTGCACGTCAGAATTATCTGAGGAAATTTTCAAATAATCTTACAACCCAGAAGCTTTGGCATGGGTTTTGGTGTGTTTGAAAACTTCCCAGGAGATACTAATGTACAGCTAGAGCTGAAACTACTGAGCTAGATGTTAGGAAAGCTTTGTGTGGAGAAAGGAATGAATAGAATACAAGAACAGATGGAGACATGAGGCTTCACAGGACTGCCTGGTCACAGTATACCTCTGGGGTTCAGTTCAGTTCAGTTCAGCTCAGTCAGTCAGTCGTGTCCAACTTTGTGACCCCATGAATCGCAGCACGCCAGGCCTCCCTGTCTATCACCAGCTCCTGGAGTTCACTCAGACTCACGTCCATCGAGTCAGTGATGCCATCCAGCCATCTCATCCTTTGTCATCCCCTTCTCCTCCTGCCCCCAATCCTTCCCAGCATTGGAGTCTTTTCCAATGAGTCAACCCTTCCCATGAGGTGGCCAAAGTATTGGAGTTTCAGTATTAGCATCAGTCCTTCCAAGGAACACCCAGGACTGATCTCCTTTAGGATGGATTGGTTCGATCTCCTTGCAGTCCAAGGGACTCTTAAGAGTCTTCTCTAACATCACAGTTCAAAAGCATCAATTCTTTGGTGCTCAGCCTTCTTCACAATCCAACTCTCATATCCATACATGACTACTGGAAAAACCATAGCCTTGACTAGACGGACCTTTGTTGGCAAAGTAATATCTCTGCTTTTTAATATGCTGTCTAGGTTGATCATAACTTTTCTTCCAAGGAGTAAGCATCTTCTAATTTCATGGCTGCAGTCGTCACCATCTGCAGTGATTCTGGAGCCAAAAAAAGAAAGTCTGACACTGTTTCCACTGTTTCCCCATCTATTTCCCATGAAGTGATGGGACCAGATGCCATGATCTTCGTTTTCTGAATGTTGAGCTTTAAGCCAACTTTTTCACTCTCCACTTTCACTTTCATCAAGAGGCTTTTTAGTTTCTCTTCACTTTCTGCCATAAGGGTGGTGTCATCTGTATATCTGAGGTTATTGATATTTCTCCTGGCAATCTTGATTCCAGCTTGTAGGGAGGGGGTTCAGGATGGGGGGACACATGTACATCTGTGGCTGATTCATGCTGATGTATGGCAAAAACCAGTAATTAGCCTCCAATTAAAATAAATAAATTTCTTCAAAAATTACAATTTTGACAAAACAGGCATATATTACAAGTTTTAAAAGATCAATAATCCAAAGGGAGGAAGAAAAACACGCTCAAGGATTTAAAGATTGTAAAAGTTCAGCTGCCTACACTAAAGCAAGGACAATGAGTCACACCTACTTACCTACACCAGTGTCACAACTTTCTGTTTGATTTCAGATAACCCTCCTCCCATCCTTTCACAGTGAAACACAAGCTGCCACCCTGTGACACCTACTTCCACAAGCAAACACTGTGTCTTTTTTAAGGCAAAGCTTTACATTTATTATAACCATCTGACATATGTAACATTATACCATTCTTTTACTAGGTTCCTCTATGTATTACTGACAATGTTTTTGAGTGTTATGAGAAAAATGGGAGTAAGGGCATAAGTCTTATGGTTTTGTTGTGACATTTTGCATAGTGTAGCAATTTTTAGGAGTACATATGTCACATTATAATAGATCTGACTATTTAAGATAAATGAGTGGATTTATGGCAGTGGGTGGGGTCTAGGGCTGGGCTCTGAGCTAGACCTGGGCAGGGCTGCAGGAAGCTTGTAGCTGTTGCAGACACGTCCTGATTTGTCCTAAAAAGCATGTTTGACAAAAAAAAAAAAAAACAAAACAAAAAAAAACACCAACAATTTTCTTTAAAATATCAAAAATGGAAAAAACTCAATTGCACATCAGTCGTAGAATGAAACAATAAATAGTGGTACATTTATGTAATATTAAACAACAATGGAAAATATTTAATTACTGTTAAGTGTAAACATCTACAGAAACTATGCTGAAAGAAAGAATCCAGACACCAACAACTGTAGGTAGATAGATAGATGACAGACAAACTTATATGATGCTCAAGGAAAGAAAAAAATGCAGTCTTGGGTGATAGAAATAGGAGTTTTTGAATAACATTGGGGATACTGAATTAAAGAGGGGCATAAATGAGGTCTCTAGTATACAAAAAAATAATCTGTATCTTAATTCAGATGGTGGTTTCAGAGGGGTGTGTGTGTGTTGTTGCTCAGTCATGTCTGACTCTTTGCAACCCCACAGACTGTAACCCATCAGGCTTCTCTGTCCCTGGGATTCTCCAGGCAAGAAAACTGGAGTGGATTGCCATTCCCTTCTCCAGAGGACCTTCCTGACCCAGGGATCAAACCCTGGTCTTCTGCATTGCAAGCAGATTATTTATCATTTGAGCTATAGGCAAGTCCCTTCAGAGGGATATTCCTTTGTAAAAACTCATCAAGATCTACTTGTTACCTGGGCATTCTATGTATGTTATACCTCAATAAAAATGTTTATAGGAAAATTTTGGTTAAAAATATGTAGATGGAATTAAAATACACTGCAACAATGGCGTACAAAGTTGGGAGTACAGGTAAAATGATCTAAGGCTTTATATTTTTCAGAGAAAGCTGATGTAACTAATATCAGACTCTGCCATGTTACATATGTATGATAAAATTTCTAATATAATCATATAATATAGTAGCATATATAACATATAAGCTAATATAAAAGAAAACTTAATAATGAGAAGTATTATCAATTCAAAAGAAAGCAATAAAAAAATAGAAAAATGTTGTGCTTCAATCACCCAGTCATATCTAACTCTTTGCAATATCATGAACTGTGGTACACCAGGCCTCACTGTTCCTCATAATCTCCCAAAGTTTGCCAAGTTCATGTCCATTGCATCGATGCCATCCAGCCATCTCATCTTCTGATGCCCTCTTCTTCTGCCCTCAATCTTTCCCAGCATCAGGACTTTTCTAATGAGTTGGCTATTCACATCAGAAGACCAAAACACTGGAACTGCAGATTCAGCATCAGACCTTTGGAGTATTCAGGGTTGATCTCCCTTAAGATTGACTGGTTTGATATCCTTACTGTCCAAGGGATTCTCAGGAGTATTCTCCAGCACCACATTTCAAAAGCATTAATTCCTTGTGCTCTGCCTTCTTCATGATCCAGCTATCACAACAGTACATGACCACTGGGAAGACCATAGCCTTGACTATACAAATATATGTTATAGTAAAACCCAAATATATAATAAATTAAATGCCTAGATTAGAAGACATATTTTCAGACTGTATAAGCATCTCCAAATTAATTACTCATTGCTTATTAAAAACTTATATATAAGAATATGAGAATATTGAAAATAAAAGCATATAAGAGGACTTAACAGACAATAACTAACCAAACATAGTTTATATCACTATGTTAACATGAGATAGAATAGAATTTACAGCCAAAAAAATTGTTGAGTTAAAAAAAAAGTTTTATTAACTAAATTTAGTTCAACAGGAAAATATAACTAAACTGAATGCTATACCTAATAACAGCTACTCAAAATACATAAAGCAAACTTTACAGAATAAGAATGAATAAGAGAAATTAAAATCTTTGTAAAAATAATCTAACACATCACTCAACAATTTTTTAGGAAAATTAATAGAAATTTAGGAAGTAAATAGACCATTGATGACAATTTTCTAAAACTTAATGTATTCAGTTCAGTTCAGTTCATTTCAGTCACTCAGTCATGTCCAACTCTTTATGACCCCATGAACTGCAGCACGCCAGGCCTCTCTGTCCATCACCATCTCCCAGAGTTTACCCAAACTCATGTCCATTGAGTCAGTGGTGCTATCTAACCATCTCATCCTCTGTCGTCCCCTTCTCCTCCTGCCTTCAATCTTTCCCAACATCAGGGCCTTTTCAGATGAGTCAGCTCTTCGTATCAGGTGGCCAAAGTATTGGAGTTTCAGCTTTAACATCAGTCCTTCCAATGAACACTCAGATGGATTTCCCTTAGGATGGACTTGATGTATTAGGTATATGAAAAAATGATATTCAAAAATTAATACACAGTTTTAAAGTATATATATAACATGATAGAAACTAAAAATTTTTTCAGTATGGATAAAATGAGGAAATTATGCAGCATATGTTAGTTTCCCAAAACTGCTGTAACAAGTTACCATAAATCTAGTGGATTAAAGCAACACAAATTGTTTATCTTACAGGTCTGGGGCTCAGAAGTTCTAAATTAAGGGATTAGCAGCCTGGAGGTCTAGGGGAGAATCTTTTTCCTTTCCAGATACTAGAAGCAGCCTAACTCCCTTGGCTTATGGACCCTTCCGTCATGCTAAGCTCTGCTTCTGTCTGTCTGTCTCCTCTCTCTCTAACACTTTTGCCTCATTCTTTCCTTTATAAGACCTTTTGTGATTACAATGGACCCCTCAAGGTCACCTAGGATAATCTCCCCTTCTCAAGGCCTGTAATTTAATGATATCTAGAAAGTCTTTTCTGCCAGATAAGGCAACATAAAGGTTCCAGAGATTAGGACATGGACAACTGGGGTTGTCCTTATATTTTCTACCACTCACAGTATACACTTCAAATTCAATAAAAGTCTGTATGCAGGTCAAGAAGCAACCATTAGAACTGGACATGAACAACAGACTGGTTCCAAATTGGGAAAGGAGTATGGCAAGGCCCTATATTGTCACCCTGCCTATTTAACTTATATGCAGAGTATATCATGCAAAATGCCAGGCTGGATGCAGCACAAGCTGGAATCAAGATTTCTGGGAGAAATATCAATAACCTCAAATATGCAGATGAGATCACCCTTATGGCAGAAAGCAAAGAAGAACCAAAGAGCCTCTTGATGAACGTTGCGTGTAGCTCTGCTCGTCCCTGTTTTCCAGGAACTGATAAGCAATAGAGAGTCCTTGAAAAACAGCACACAAGAGAAGAACATATTTGATCCCTTAAAGCTGAACGTCCCCGACACCTGCTTATTTAGCTTATATGCACAGTACGTCATGTTAAATGCTGGGCTGGATGAAGGACAAGCTGGAATCATGATTGCCAGGAGAAATTACAATAATCTCAGATGTGCAGATGATACCACCTTTATGGCAGAAAGCAAAGAAGAGCTAAAGAGCCTCTTGATGAACGTGAAAGAGGAGAGTGAAAAAGCTGGCTTAAAACTCAACATTCAGAAAACTAAGATCATGGCATCTGGTCCCATCATTTTATGGCAAATGGATGGGGAAACAGTGCAGACTGTATTTTCTTGGGTTCCAATACCACTGCAGGTGACTGTAGCCCTGACATTAAAAGACACCTGCTCCTTGGGAGAAAATCTATGACAACCATAGGTAGCATATTAAAAAGCAGAGACATCACTTTCCTGACAAAAGTCATTATAGTCAAAGCTATGGTTTTTCCAGAAGTCATGTATGGATGTAAGAGGTGGACTATAAAGAAGACTGAGTACTGAAGAATTGATGCTTTTAAACTGTGGTGCTGGAGAAGACTCAAGAGTCCTTTGAACAGCAAGTCAGTAGAAATGAAAACGAAATTGCTGAGATACTGTCAATACATCTGGATCAAGAGTAAGTTAATTTAATTATTCTCCTGCTTTTCAGCTGAATTAATATTCACTGTTGCAGAAGTGTTTGATTTCATATAGTTACAAAAATAATGTTTAATGTCAGTCATGTAACAATTGTGTTAAATTATTATACATAACCTATTTGTTAATTCATAATAAATTTTTAACATATTGCAATAGTCTTTAGGGCATGATTAGATAAATCTCAATCTCTGGGGTAAAATATCTTTTCTGAGGCAATGTACTCTTTGGGGTATAGTTTTGAATCTTTGAAAAACTATTATTTTTCCTGTTCTCTGTTATGATCGATCTTTAAAGAAAACAGACATAATTTCAGCTAAGAAACTATTAATATTTTATAACAGTTTAATCATGAATTATACCTAACATCCCCTTGAAACACATAAAACAATTCTAGTTTTACAAATGAGACTGCTGAAGTAAAGTAAGGACCCATTCCTTGCTGGAACATTCACTCCACTATTATTAATCCTGAAAATGTTCTTGTTAGTAGATGAACTGCATAAGAGACTTTCTAATTACCCTAAGTTCCATTAAAGTATTTTAATGCTTCATTAAAGCTGATGGATGGTACACACCTTTGATTATTCAGGTGCTGATTACTTGTGAAAAACACTTACACCACCAAAGTGTCAGCTAAATAGAGTTTACATCTTATGATATGTTAAGGCTGTGCCTGCAAAGAATAGATAAAGTCAGTCTTAGGAGCTCTCTCGGGAATTATTTAAGAACTATTTTTATCATCATATTTTGTTTTAGTATTTCCATTAACGTCTGGAAGTTTAAACTAGGGAAACAGTAAAAAGGCAGACTTTAAACTTGCCAAATGTGTGAATAATAATAATAAAAGATTAAAAATAATGAAACAAAAGATCATCGGGTTATTTCTCTACCCATTATAACATTCTAAAATATGCATTTGGCATGTCTTTACCAGAACATCGATTTCACTTTTAAGAGAAAATAACTCCTTATGTGAATTGGAAACAGGACCAAAATAAAACAGAAGAAGGAAGAATAACACAATCGTGAAAACTGTTTATAATAGCAAAATCTCTTCATAATTATTTTCTCCAGAGTCTGATAGTTTGAAACTCTATGCTGACTAGCAATCAATAAATTATATACAATAAAAAAAAATCACCTTTTGAAATATCTCTAGTTTCAATGTGCAGTGGGCTTCCCTACTGTTTTTCTCTTCTTGAAATACATGGGTGACTCCTTTGCCTTTGTTGTATTTTATCTGTTGGACAATTGAAATATTGATTTTTTTTTCCAAAATGTGTTGCATAGCTTTAAATGTTCAAAAATAGATTAATGCTTTAAGAAAAGAGTATATTATCACTTTAGGGAGGACCTTGTTTCAGAATGGGTCAAAATGTCTTGTAGACATTAAGGATTTTGAGAATTGTCTCTATTCTTTTTGATTTCAGGAAGAGCTTAATCTCTCTGCATTGTTCATGAAGTTTGGTCCTTTGAAAGGATTTCTTAAATTGCTCATTTATAGTGGCTTATCTCCTGGAGAAGGAAATGGCAACCCACTTCAGTACTCTTGCCTGGAAAATTCCATGGATGGAGGAACCTGGTAGGCTACAGTCCATGGGTCGCAAAGAGTCAGACATGACTGAGCAACTTCAATGTCAATGTCAAATGGTAGCATATTGGAAGTTGACTGAGATAAGTTCCTCATGACGCAATATTTACAAACAGTTGCAGCTCAAACAATCCTTTTATTGCTTTGTAACCCACAGAAGAAGGGGTGTCCCTAAACTATATATTTCTATGGTAGCTTGGAATTTAATTAATGTCCTTACTTTACCCTATAAGCATAATATGCTGTAAGACCATTAAGATGTAATTTGAGAGAACAGTTTCTGTCAGAAAGAATTAGTGGTTTATTAGAGTATAGATTCTGGATACAGGCTTTCTAGGTTTGAAACCCAGCTCCAGCTTTTATTAGGTTTGCAAAATGTCTTTTTAATTCAGCTTTATTATGGTGTAATTGGAAAAAAAATGTATTTGAAGCATTCAATGTGAAGATTTGATATATGTTATGCTGTGAAAGGATTTCCCTCATCCAGTTAAACATTAATAACATTCATCACCTCACTTATTCTTTGTTTTCCTTCTAGTGAGTACATTTAAGTTCCACTCTCTTTCAACAGATTTCATTTATACAATACATTGTTATCAACTGTATTCTCCAGTGATATGCATTAGATCCTCAGATCTTACTCCTATTATAGCCACAGTTTGAACCCTTTTACCAACTTCTTTGTCCATCACCTGCCACTCCCTGGCAAGCGCCAGTCTACTCCTTTCTATGAATTTGTCTTTCCCCCTCCCCCCCAGATTTCAAATATAAATGATAATATAATGGATGTTTGTCATTATCTGTCTGACTTATGTCACCTGGCACAATGCCCTCCATCTTCATTTATGGCACCACAAATAACATGGTTTCCTTTCTTTCTAAGGCAGAATAATATTCCTGTGTGTGTGTGTCTGTCTGTGTGTGTGTGTGTATACTGAAAGTTTCCACAGTTTGGCTCCTGTGAATAATGCTGCAATAAATATTGGAGTTCAGACATCTCTTCAAGATAATGGTATAGTTTCCTTTGGATATACATCTAGAAGTGAGATTATTGGATTATATAGTTTATTGGATTATGTAGTCTTATTTTAAATTTTTAAAACATATAAATTTATTTATTTTAATTAGAGGTTAATTACTTTACAGTGTTGTATTTGTTTTGCCATAGATCAACATGAATCCACCACAGGTATCTGATTTGCTGATTTGTTGAACATTCAGTGGTGCATTTCCTAACAGATTACTTGCCTAACCCTGTCCATGCATTTTAAGTCACTATTCTTGAAATTTTAAAAAGTGCTTCCTCTTTGAAATACCTACAATGCTTTTGTTTTCCTAACTGAATTCCACTCGAAAGTCATAATGTAGAATGCTAAGAATATGGACAAAAACATATGGATGTAAAATACTATAATGTGTTGGAGACATCTGAAACTGACTGACAAAAATGACATTTCATAGTCAAATAAAATTCTAAAAAGCACCCTCCATTATTCATAAAAAAGAATTGTGTGTGTGTGTATACTGAAAGTTTCCACAGTTTGGCTCCTGTGAATAATGCTGCAATAAATATTGGAGTTCAGACATCTCTTCAAGATAATGGTATAGTTTCCTTTGGATATACATCTAGAAGTGAGATTATTGGATTATATAGTTTATTGGATTATGTAGTCTTATTTTAAATTTTTAAAACATATAAATTTATTTATTTTAATTAGAGGTTAATTACTTTACAGTGTTGTATTTGTTTTGCCATAGATCAACATGAATCCACCACAGGTATCTGATTTGCTGATTTGTTGAACATTCAGTGGTGCATTTCCTAACAGATTACTTGCCTAACCCTGTCCATGCATTTTAAGTCACTATTCTTGAAATTTTAAAAAGTGCTTCCTCTTTGAAATACCTACAATGCTTTTGTTTTCCTAACTGAATTCCACTCGAAAGTCATAATGTAGAATGCTAAGAATATGGACAAAAACATATGGATGTAAAATACTATAATGTGTTGGAGACATCTGAAACTGACTGACAAAAATGACATTTCATAGTCAAATAAAATTCTAAAAAGCACCCTCCACTATTCATAAAAAAGAAATTTGTGTTGATGTTTCTAGTTATTCAACATTTTATGATAATTCAAAAATTGATACCTAGAATGAGATCAGAAAAGATATTCTACTGTAGCCAATGTTAATTTATAGTATATTTTTGAAATAATTCATATCTGAATTAAATTTAAGATGCTATTTGGGCTTCTTCTTTGGAGCTAAACACTCGTCAGGTGGTCAACTCACCACCAAAACATAGGTGATATATCAGGAAGATATTTCACTTCAACCACTGGCACCATAATTTGTCTAAGGAAAATAACTGCATATGTGTATGAACATATATATATATGTATATATAAAATGTATTAAAATATATACATAAATATATGCACACATAAATTATTAAGTATGTACACATATACTGCTTCATATAATTGCTGTTCACTAATATAATATATAAATGTTTATCCATTCAATATATGTAATACAGAAGATGAAAACTCTGACCATAATCAAAAATATGCTGGTCTGCAAGAGAATCTAGGGGCAAAAATTAAGATGAGGGAAAAGAAAAAGAGAGGAGGTGCCCGCTGTGTGTAGTATGAATCATAAGTGTAATCTATAAAGGTTCATCTTTTTCTATACCAGAATACTTGATGTAATTGGAGTGTGTGTGTGTTGTATATGCCAAAGAACAGCAGAAGCAAACTTTGCTTGCAGGACGATGTAGGCAAAAAAGAGTTAGCTTGTGAGAACACAGATGCCATGAGCAAACAATAGTTTGAAAATATGCCCTTGGCAATTTTCAAACACTTGAGAATGCTTTGGACTTTGCCAGAAACCAATACAATATTGTAAAATAATTAGCCTCTGATTAAAATAAACAAATTAAAAATGAATAAATAAAACATTAAAAAATAAAGCCTTTATCTTATATGCAAATATATTAAAAAATAAAGTTTGAGATCAGTTTTACCTGAACTTTTGAGGTGAATGTTTTACAAAAGTCTTGGCTACACATCTCTAGGCTAATCCTGAAAGTTGTCAGAAGGGCGCAAGATCAAGCAACAATAAACACTTTTCCACCTGCATCATCTTAGTTGGCGTAAATGTTGCTGCTGTTGTTCTTTTAAATAATTATAGAAACATCAATAGTAATTTAAATACTGATATTGATAGCTTATGACTAGATTTCACATATTTTTCCTTTAAGTTACTTAATAATTCTATGATAAAATTTAACCTCATTATTTTTAAAGGAATTGTACAGTGTTTTACTTGTTAAACTGCCTGCTTCAGGTTAAAAATATTAAGAGTAGAAGAACTGGAATTAGCATTCTCTTTTCATTATAACTCTCTTAAGTGATTCATTGTTCTGGATTAAGAACGGAAAGAATTGAAGGATTTTTTACTTCTAAAAAATATAGTGGGTATAAATATACAATTTATATTTCACTCTGTTGTCAAAAATGACTCTTTGATGGGAATCATTTAAGTCGCTGACAACCAGGTTGATATTTTTGCTTTATTATATTTCATGGTCACTTAGTATTAAAATTGTTTCTGAAAACAAGGTTTTTAATATAATTCCATTTTTTTTGTCTCACGCAACAAATATCCCATTTCAAAATCTGACACTAACATTTCTCTT
>SJYC01135072.1:0-14196 GCA_006408675.1 Madoqua kirkii
TAATTTTATTTTGATTATAGTTTTGCCATTTTTAATCTCAGATAATTTTTCATTGTTATATATTTTTCAGTTCAAATAAAAAGATGTTGTACACCCCCTTTTCTTTAGCATTGTGTGGAAATATGAACAGTATAATCACACACTTATATGAGAGAAAGCTAAAGTCACTCTTACTTGCAGATGATATAATTATATATGAGATAAAACCAGAGGAATTGATAGAAATACACTAGCAAAAGATAATTTATAAGTAACAGGTTGTAAAATCAGTACACAAAACTAATAACTTTTATGAAAGTGAAAGTGTTGTTTGCTCAGTCCTGTCTGACTCCTTGCAAACCTATGGACTGTAGCCCACCAGGCTCCTCTGTCCACGGAATTTTCCGGGCAAGAATCCTGGAGTGGGTTGCCAGTCCTTCCTCTAGGGGATCTTCCCGACCCAGGGATCCAACCCAGGTCTCCTGCAGTTAAGTAAATGACACTTACAAGATATAATGGAAGCAAATAAACTATTTAGGAAGGTAGGAATGGAGGAAGGAAGGGAGGGGGAAGGAAGGAATAGGAAGGGAAGAAAGATGGATGGAGAGAGGGAAGTACAGAGATTCAACAGTGAGCAGGAGTCTTATGTCAGTGCAATGAAGTAACTGTCAGCCTCATAACAGAAAACCGTGGTGCCCTTTCGCTATCACAGTGGTTCTGCAGTTGCTTGTTTCTGGTTTTGTTCTTTGCTTGTGATTCAGTTAGTGGTTTTACTGGGAGCCACTGCACTCAGCCCCAGACCTGCCTTTGCTGTACTATCGGGACTCTTGCAGGGGTTAAAGGGTATTTGAGCGGGACCCCTTCTGCTGGATCCCACCCACCAGGGGAGGACACCCTTCTTTGTCTCAAGATCACACCGCCTGGGCTCAGAGGAAGGGCGGAGGTGGTGCCCTTGAGATTGGACTGAAATGGAGCCTACTTTTTCCTCTGACATTCAGCTCCCAGTTACATCAGGATGGATCTGGCCTGATTAACCACTTATGAGATGTCGGGAAAATCACCAAATACATTGCTTGTGCAAGATTGCTCTATTTGGAAACTCTCAACCTCCCATTACCATGGAAACCACAAAGATTCTACGGTGGATTACAATGTGAGATTTTTTTTTACTTGGCTGGTTGTGTGTAATTAACTTTTGTTATATCTTTTTTTTTTTTTTTTTTGATTCACCAGAAAAGGCTGCTGTAATACTTGTTGTATCACTAACAAGCCCACATCTGAGCTCCGTTTGAAAGGAGGAAGCCCGGGAGGGAGACCCGGGTCCTGCTCTGGTCTCCTGTGGGCTATTAGCTGTCTGACTTTGAAAAACGTGCTTTTCCTTGGCCTGGGTGTCCTCATGCATGGCGGCTGCAGCAGGGCTGGGAGGGTGGGTGAAAGGGCTCAGGAATGATTCAGAGTCCTTCCTGGCAGAAGAATTCTGTGATTCTGCAGTTACTTCTCTTTCCAATTAAAACACAGTCACCATCACTGACTGAGCACTTGAAATAAATGACCCCCACCTCCGCAGCCTGAATACTTTTCTCAGTGAAGTTAGCTTGATTTTCTAACTGGGGGATATTAAAGAAGTGTTTGAAGTAACTAATGTTGGACCAGTAAGTAAACCAAAGTAAGCCAGTTGCCCCCTTTCCCAGTGCAATGATAACGATAGCAACATTTACTGTGATAATAGTCTCTCTGCCACTTGTGACCATCCCTGTGTGCCCGGCATGAGCTAGGCTCTCCACAGTGCCTGATTCAGAAAACTCTTGACAGGTGATTATCATTCTCCCTTCTCATAAGGAAAGTTCAAAAACCAAATAACCATCCTACAGCCTCTGACTTCTTAACTGGTAGAACTAGGTCTCAGTTCATGTTCGTTCACCCTGTTACTTCCTGTGGGGTCTTAGCTGTGTACTTACCACACAGAGCCAGGCATTAGTTCCACTGACATTTTCTAAAATTACTACCCTACAATTTATAGATAACCACAATGATGTGCAACCATTTAATTTCTGACCAAAAAGCTAGGAATAACACTGAAAGCTTACATTTCCAAACTTCTTTTGGTCATCACTAATGGGAAAAAAAAAAAAAAAAAATTCCAAAGTAAAGTGTCTCCCTCCAAAAAAAACTGCAAAATGTCAATTCTTGTCTAGTAAATATGACATTGTCACAAATGATCAGAGGTATCAAAGATGATGAATAAAAAGAAAAAAACTTTTGTGTACCTTTACATATACCTCCTGTTTCAGTGTTCTTGCATGGAGAATCCCAGGGACCGGGGAGCCTGGGGGGCTGCCATCTATGGGGTCGTGCAGAGTCTGACGCTACTGAAGCAACTTAGCAGCAGCAACGTGTGTTTATAGTCATAGTCTTTTCCTTTTCTGTAACAGTGTCTTGGTGGTGGGAGGGAGGGTTCATTGCACTATTTCATTGTATATACTTGTGTGCTGATTAATATGGAACTCTCAAAGGAAGTTCTGTCAATCACAAGTTCAGTGGTTGGCTCACATCGGAGAAATAACAGCCAGTCATCGAAAAGCATGGTGGCCTTAAATATCCACACAGACAGCCCAGCAGTTTAAAAGGTCATCATACACAACCTAGTCGCCTTTTTATTATACTTTTTTTTTACTTTATTTTACTTTACAATACTGTTTTGATTTTGCCATACATCAACATGAATCCGCCATGGGTGTACACATGTTCCCAATCCTGAACTCCCCTCCCACCTTATACTTTTTATTTTAAAATTTAGCTGAATGTCTGTTGAGATCACCCTGTCTTTGAGTTCTAAGTGAAATGAATAAAGCCTTCCTCCCAAAGTGAATGGGGAGCTCTGCCCTAGCCATCAGTCCTGAAATCCCCCAGCTCCCTTCCCTGTGGGACTCCATGGCCCGCCTAACACCTGAACTCCTTGTCTTCTCAGCAGCAATGTCAGGGTATCAAGTGATGTCAGGTACCAAGCACGTGATGTTGGAGTACCAAGTGATGCTAGGGTACCAAGTGACACCAGGGTACCAAGCACGTGATGTTGGGGTACCAAGTGATGTCAGGGTACCAAGTGTGTGATGTCAGGATACCAAGCATGTGATGTTGGGATACCAAGTATGTCAGGGTACCAAGTGATGTTGGGGTACCAAGTGATGTTGGGATACCAAGCATGTGATGCTGAGGTACCAAGTGTGTTGGGTACCAAGTGTGTCGGGTACCAAGTGATGTCAGGGCACCAGGTGATGGTGGGTCACCAAGTGATGTTGGGTACCAAGCACGTGGGACACTGCAAACTTTAATGAGGTTCTGAAAGTGGGCCCGGAGGTAGCTTCCCAGGTGAAAAGCTCAGAGGTCTTGGGAAAGCAATGATGCTGGAAGCTTCTCTCCAGCTGATTGCAACCCTTGGCCACCAGGTTCCTACTTGTTTGCTGCCTCAAAGCCATCTCAGCTTCCAGTGCCCTGGACCCACCCAAATGACCATTTTCTATTATTTTGCTGTGTGGAGCTCCTTAGCAACTTTTAAGTGCTTGCTCACTCTCTTCCTTTACAAGCTCTCATTTGAAGTGTAGTTAACAGTAGATTGCTGGGAAAAAAGGCAACTGGGGTCAGGATCAACTCAGGTCATTTGTAGTTGATTTCAAATAACATTTGTTTCTCACTCTCTGTTTTCTCTCACATCTGTTTATATTTTGTGGCTGGCGTCCACTGTCTTTTGAATGGACTAATACACAGGAAGTTATGATTGGCAGTATTTGGAAATTTCCATAGGCATCTGAATACAATCATCTACAGCTAACTTGGCCCACTGCTTGCCGTGTTCCAGGCAGGGCCATCCAGGCCCAAACAAGTCAGTCAATCATGCACACCTGGAGAAACAAGCAAAGCCTGCCCACCCAGGGCTGGACTGGCAAGAGAGCAAGACGGGCAGGGCGCTCGCGGCACAGAGAAGGGTGCAGGCCTGCCTGCTGGGGTGGCTCCGCCGCATCGCTCAGGGAGCAGACGACTTTCTCTGCTGCGTGTGGGCTGGAGACAGGAATGCAAAGCAGAGGAACTGGCAGTTACTGGCCCACACTGGCCAGCTGCCAGAGAGGCTGTAGTCAGGCTCGCCAGCAGGTAGCTGTTCAGAAACCTTGGAACCAGCTCCCACTTCCCCACTCTATCCTTGATAAGAGCTTTGAGCATCTGTATTTGTTTTATTTCAAACCCAAAGGCCAAAAGTAGAATTTGTTGTTGAAAAGGACTCAGTTGTGAACGGTACTCATTTGTGACCCCTATATTCCCCACCCAAAGCCACTCATGGGGGGACAACCAGTGACGTTCCTGGTTTTATCACTACCATCAAGCAGCTCAGTACTGGGTCTCGTGGTCACCTGTCCACAGGCTCTCCCAGTCTGCTTCCTAATATCCCATTTTTTATGATTATTACTCGTATTTATTTCACAAAGAACTGTGGATTTTGCTCTTCCTGTTTTTCCCTGATAAGCGGCCTGCTAAATGAAATACAATGAGGCTATTGGTGCAAATTACTGAGTAGATAATGTTGCCTGACATTGGGGTCAGTGGTGTTGTTAGTAGTGGAAGGTGGTTACATTTAAACAAAAGATTGTTCAAATGAGGGAGCCTGCAAGTTACTGGCCGGTCACAGAGGCTAAAATTATAAATATGCTAATATGTCATGCTATCATACTATGACTCTGTTGTTAATAAAATATTGAAAAATTATAATTATGTCTAAATATAGTAGACACGGTGCTATTCAAATTCTTTTCTGATATTGGACCATATTTTAAATTTTTATCTTGTCAGCCATAATTTAGGGGAAAGAAAAAAGAACTCCACAAATATGATTGATTTTGCTGTCATGAAGGTGGTTACATTTAAACAAAAGATTGTTCAAATGAGGGAGCCTGCAAGTTACTGGCCGGTCACAGAGGCTAAAATTATAAATATGCTAATATGTCATGCTATCATACTATGACTCTGTTGTTAATAAAATATTGAAAAATTATAATTATGTCTAAATATAGTAGACACGGTGCTATTCAAATTCTTTTCTGATATTGGACCATATTTTAAATTTTTATCTTGTCAGCCATAATTTAGGGGAAAGAAAAAAGAACTCCACAAATATGATTGATTTTGTTGTCATCTCTTTTAAAGTATAAAACACCTCCTTTTTCACTTAGAATCTTTTAGGCAAAAGCTTTTGAATTTAATTCAAAATGAAAATCACTCTGAGGTCATTATGAGTCTTTCTGTTCATTTTTTTCACTTGATTTTGACTGTAGAAAGTACATCCAAATCATCCTACCCTCGCCCTCATTTACAAAGTATAGAAAAATCTCTGTTTTAGAGATTTATTCATGGGTGGCTACTGTATTATTTACAAACTAACATGTATTGGCTAAATATGGTTATTCTAAAATAAATATATTTCATTTTTCTGCTTAATATCTAAAATTCACAGATTCAACCTTTTACACATCACTTTTTTTAAGAAGCTAAAAATTAAAATTCCTGGAGCATATTACTACCCTGTTGAATTTTAGCCAGTTGCCAGGGAAAGGAAAGAGTTACGTGGGTCAGACAATTCACATGGTAAGTGTCACACCTGAATATAGCTATACCTGTGGCAGAAATTATCTCCTCTGAGCAAATCAAGAAAGTTTCCTGAAGGGGGATTCCCCGGTGGCTCAGACAGTAAAGAATCTGCCTGCAATGCAGAAGACCTAGATTTGATCCCTGGGTCAGGAAGACCCCCTGGAGAAGGAAATGGCAACCCCCCCAATACTCTTGCCTGGAAAATCCCATGGACAGGGGAGCCTGGGGTGCTGCAGTCCATGGGGTCATGAAGAGTAGGACACAACTGAGTGACTTCACTTTCACTTCTCACTTTTATGCATTGGAGAAGGAACTGGCAACCCACTCCAGTGTTCTTGCCTGGAGAATCCAAGGGACAGGGGAGACTGGTGGGCTGCCGTCTATGGGGGTCGCACAGAGTCAGACACAACTGAAGCGACTTAGCAGCAGCAGCAGCAGGAAACAAGCTCAGGACTTTTTAAATGTCCTCTCTCAGATAGGGCTAACTAAACATCTACAACCTCCTCTCCTGTTGTCTCTGGACCCAGAAAATATGAAGAAAAGGTGTGTGACAAGCTCAGTTCTCTCCAAAGAGCCTTGAGACTAAGTCTAAACAAATCGGGTCAAATTCGTGCTCATTTCTGTGAACTGGCTGGGGTTGGGTCTGGCTCTCTGTCCACGTTGTTCGGTAGAGTGATGGGCTCAGTAGATGCTGGGTGGCCAGGTGCGTGTTCAGGGAACTTTGTACCTGGGAGGAGCTGCAGAGAGATTGTGTAGCAAGATTTGCACATTTCACAGCAAAGGACAAAACTAGAGGCCGTAACCGTGTCCTCAGGGGCTGCCAGCAGCCTGGGGGAGAGGGCGGTCTGAGCTGTGACTCCAACACTGTCCTCCTTCCCTACCTAGTCATTTAGCTGGGGCTGCAGGCCTCTGAAGGGACACTGAGAGTCCGGCTTCAGGAGGAGAAGCAGCTGGCTTGGCCTGGGCTGGGTGGAGGACAGGGGCTCCTCACAAAGACACCTATTTCCCGGGGCTGCTCAAACCTCTGCCTCCACGCTCCTGCTCTGAACCAGGAAGATATATTCTCACAAAGTGAACCCAAGAAATGAACAAAGAATCATCCTTCTTCAGCAGCATGTGGGTCAGCATTCTGTGAGAAAATCAAAAGCTGTCTCTGGCATTTCAAGGAAAACTGGATTTTAGCAAGCTTCGAAAGGACTCGGGAGGCAGGACTTGAGGCAATCCCAGAATTCAGAAGAGTGAGACATGCTGACTCTGGTCAGTGATTCTCAGGGCCCCCACCTGCCCCCCACCACCAGAGACTCCCCACTGGCAAGAATGGCACAGGTAACCCCAGGCTTCCAGAGAGTCCCGGGCGAAGACTGAGGAGCCGTGCTGGTGCTCCTGCCCCACCAGACATCTGCTTGCCTTCTTCACCTCCTGCCCAGAAATGCCCACCCGGATAGCCAGTCCCAACAGTTAGGAGAGTTGCTGCTGCTGCTGCTAAGTTGCTTCAGTCGTGTTCAACTCTGTGTGACCTCACGGACGGCAGCCCACCAGGCTCCCCAGTCCCTGGGATTCTCCAGGCAAGAACACTGGAGTGGGTCGCCATTTCTTTCTCCAGTGTATGAAAGTGAAAAGTGAAAGGGAAGTCTCTTAGTCATGTCTGACTGTTAGCGACTGATTGAGCATCATGCTGGTTCTCTGGACAGATTCTAGGTTACTGGTGTCGCTTCCTCAGAATGACCCTGGCATGCCCCAGAGGCCCCTTCACTGGCCTCACAAGCACTCTGAACCTCGCTGTCCACTCTATCGAGGTTACTTCCACTGAAGTGCCTGGTTTCATGCTCAGGTATCGGCCCCAGAAAAGGCTCTCCAAATCTGGACACTGAGATTGACTCGTCGTTTTCTCTAAATGTGAGCCTTTATTGGCCTTGGTCCAGTGTTTCCACCCGCTTGATATCTGAGGAAGGGGAGGGAGACAGATTGTGGTATTAAAAACGTGGAGAGGAACATAAGAAACCTTGATGAAGTGAGTGCAGAACGAAGAGGCCCCCAAACCGGGGAAGAATCATGGATTTCAGGAACTGGGTCAAGTGTGAGAGCCCCATGAAACCAAACAACTTCTGGGATAAGTAGAGAGACATTTTCTTCAGCTTTGTCCAGTTGTAAGATGGGCGATGTATCCACTGAAATCTTCACCGTAAGAGGCGAAAACACTCTCCGTGAAAAGCAGACTGTCTCTCGGCAAAGTCATTTATCTCACAAGATATGGATTTTTCCGTCGCTTTAGATATGCCAGTCAAGTAGAGGGGACATAAAAATAAACCGATCTTAATGCGGTCTCTGTCCCATATTAGACACTAAAACTGAGTTATACGTCCACATATTCCCAGCTGGACAATAATCATTTTCAATCCCTTTATTTATGGCGTGCATCTAGGGAAGAAGTACAAAATACATAAAATTCTTAAACAGCAGTAAATAGACTAAAAATTATTAGACTTGTATCATTATTACTACTCTAAGTTTTTATGTTTCTATTTTAAAGGCTCACATAAGTCCAAGGGGATTTTTCATTTAATGAATGAGCCTGCCCAATAAAGTAAGAGGGGAAAAATCCCCCTTCCGGGACACAAATCCCATCCTCTTCTCCTTAGTAACTCAGTCTGTGACAGCAGGGCCCTCCCACGACATCCCAGAACTGAAGACTCTGGGACACACATCCTGACAAGGGAGCATACAGGGTCATTTCATCTCCGACCATAAGTCAAGTGTCACTGTAATTAGTACAGTCTCTCCTAAACGCAGTGATCTGATATGCCATGGTTTATGGGCCAAATGTGTGTGTTTATGAGTGCCTATCAGCTGTCAGAGACAGCTCTTCTAAGTTCTGTAGAATTTGGGTCACGGTGGTTGGACAAACACCATGACCTACTTTCTGAGATCTTTCATGTTAATTGCATGGGTCAATATGATTTTTATATTAACATACTGGAATAAAAACATAATTTTAAATAAAAAGCACAGTACATGCTCTCAGCTTCTTTCTTCTCAGTCATTAAGCAGGAGAGTATTAAAATCCATTTCGCTGGGACAGCCCCTGTTTATAGTGATCAAAAACTGGCTCCCACTTGACTTGTACTCGATACTTGGAAACACCAAGGTCTGGAGACAGTACGGTTTTATCCAGAAGAAATGCAATGGGTACCATCGTGTGCCAGCTTTCAGCAAGCTCTTGCATTTGCTCCAAACGTCTCTGAAGTAACTTCCTGCTCTTTTGATTTCTGGCACTTTTACTTTTGGGCAGTCGAGTCAGTGCACAGTTGTTACTCGAAACTTTCTGGTTGTGAGGGGTTTTAACTGCAGCAGGTGCCTGCCGTCCGGCCTTGCTGACACTGGTGGCCAGATGGATGCTTCCCTGTCTCCCTCACATGGGCATCTCTCCTGGAGCTGTGAGCTTGGCTCCAAAGGAGAAGGCCCCTGCAGGGTGTGGGTGTGAGAAGACTGCTGCTCTAGGGGACACAAGTAGGAGGCAGGTGACACTGCAGAGTTCAGAGGAGCCGCGGCCCTACTTCAGATCCTGCCCCCAGATCTGGCACCCAAGAGCCTGAAGTAACAGCTCTCAGGGGCTGAGGGTTCTTATCGAAAAGTGAAGGCTTGGGATGCACTCTTCAGTGTCCCGTCCAGCTCTCAGATTGCCTCCTCTTAACGAGTGAGGTGACTCCTCACAGCCATGGGTGTGCCCGGAGACAGAACGGGGGTGGACACAGCCTGGCCCCAGCCCTTGCGTAGGGTGTGAAGCAGCCCTGTAATGATGCAAACAACGGGGCAAAGCTAAAAGAAAGACTCACAGCCTTAGAGAAGACAGCCAAGCGTCACGATGTGGACAATAAGTAAAATAGCCTCAAACTCCTATTTCATCTAAATCCATCCATATCATTTTATTAGAATTATTGATTTTTCCCATGTTCTTGCTGAATGAAGATGGATTACTAGGTAGCAAATTTGTAGATAGTAAAACTTACAGGAAATCACTCAATACACAAAGTACGTACATAGAGGAAGTCCAACCCAGTAAAATACAATCTAATTTGATGACATAAGTATAAAAGAATAGATCACTTACACAAAGAAAGAACATCATATTATGTATATATTTGTATAAAATACATAAAACACATGCATGGATATAAATATGTGTTTAATATAATATATAACAGTCAGTGACTGTCAGTATGACTGAAAAAAGGACAGGATTCTTCTAATGGAGAAACCTGGGGCTCAAGAATCAGACAGAATTGGCCTTTCCTGATGGCTCTGGGCCTCTGTCTGTGGGACCAACGTGGAGCATTCAGCCTATACCCTTCCCTGTGTGTCCAGAATAACATATCTCTTAAATGGACTGCATGCTTGCTGATTTGCCCCAGAGAGCTACACGGTGGACAAGTCTTACCTCGCAGATAATTAGGTGCCCAGATAGGTCCCATGCTCCTAGACTTTAAATGGATGAAAGGAACCAGCCGATGCCAAGAGTCTGTTCCCACTTGAACAGCGAAGATTCGTTGAAAACATGCCAGAGAGAGGAGACGCTTCTCATTTTAGTGTACTGTTAGGGACAAGAGAAGACAAGAGAAGAGAGGTTAGTTACTATGGGTCACACTGGAGTGGACAAACTGAGAGAAATACAGTCATTCCTCCTCCAATTAAGAGGTAATGTTTGTTTCAGGTGCTCATCAAAGAAAACCCATGTATAATTATTAACTTAGGTCTGTAATAGGTTAGCAATCTACCAAAAATAAATATGAGCAAAGACTGGCTCTGAGAGTGCCCTGTCTAGGAAGAGTTAGACATACAACCAAATAAATATGCAATGATACAGATATTTACATAGAAGTGAATTACATTAAAAAGTCAGGCACACATTTTCCCTCAGTTTAGAATTCACATTTATTTCAGGTTGTGAGTTGGACTTCAATCTTGACAGATTTAAGTGGTAATCTGTTATAGTATGAGATGGCATGCAATGTATTTATTGACATTTCAAATTACAGCATTTTCAATGAGAAAGGTATCTAATTTTGACTACTGAAACAGCATGATGTAGTCATATATTTCCTGTTGAATAGTCATCACCTAGAGATACAGGATTTTTATTTATAGCAGGTATCTAGGATGGGAGTGCCATGTACAAAAAATGATGCTAAATAGATGAAAAGTCACCATCATGATTATTAAGATGCTGCACTTCTATTTTAAAATGCTAAAGAATCCTATGATATTTCTGCATTTAATAATTGTGTGAGCTCAAAAAAAAACCCAAAATCATTATTTCCTGACATTAATGAAGTCAACTTTCCCAGCACAGTTTGAATAGGCAATTGAACAACGGGACTCAAAAATGCATTAAAACCAGGTCAGCTGCTCGGCATTTCCAACAATATGTCCACAATTCCATGAAGGGTAATCTTAAACCATTTTTCAGAACAGCCTGTACATCTTTATCTTAAAATTCCAAATGTTTCAACAATAGACAATTGTTAGAACTAGACAATTATTTTTCAGCACCCATTGATTAATGACTTAGTCTGTGACACAGGGAGAAGCTGTAGAACAAAGGAGTCCATTATAATAATGCACGGGCATTAAACCATCTTCATTAATAGAATCTTTGGAATGCAGTTTAGCATAAAACCAAATATGCCATAAAGAAAGTGGAGAGGTGAGAATTTTTAATATATTTTGGAAACTCACTTGATATAAAAGAAGATTAAATAATGTTATTGCTTTCTATTAAAATTCTCTCTCTTACACACACACATAGGCACACACAAATATTTAACTGGTAACAACTGTCTTAAAACTGCATTTTTAACACTAAAAGAAATGGATAATACTTTTAAATTCATATATTCATAGTGGTCATTGGCCTTATAGAGACTAGTATTTTTTTAAGAAAATATTTATCTGTTTATTTGGCTGCATCAAGTCTTAATTGCCACACACAGTATCTTCATTGCATCATACAGAATCTTTTATTGGACATACAGACTCTCTAGTTGTAACACACAGGCTCTCTAGTTATACACATTGGCTCTCTAGTTGTGCACACAGGCTCTCTAGTTGGGCACAAAGACTCCATAGTTGTGACACATGGACTCTCTAGTTGTGGGGCATGGGCTCTCTAGTTGTGCACACAGACTCTCTACTTGTGGCACACAGAGTCTCTAGTTGTACACACAGACTATTGTACACACAGGCTCTCTATTTGTGACACACAGGCTCTCTAGTTGTGGCACACGGGCTCTCTAGTTGTGCACAAAGACTCTATAGTTGTGGCACATGGGCTCTCTAGTTGTGCACACAGACTCTCTAGTTGTGCACGCAGACTCTCTAGTTGTGGCACACAGGCTCTCTAGTTGTGGCACACACTCTCTAGTTGTGGGGCACGGACTCTCTAGTTATACACCCTGACTCTCGAGTTGTGCACACAGACTCTCTAGCTGTGGCACACAGGCTCCAGAGCACACATAGGGCTCTCTAGTCACAGTGCATTGACTTACTGGACTTGTACAAACATTTGTAACTTATACTATTCTCTAACTAAACACAAACCAATAAAAGAACAAACAGCAACATCAATAACAGCAAGTAAAGACTCTTGCCATAGCAGTAAACTGAATAAACTTCTGAAAGCAGCTTTTTACAAGTATATATATATGTGTGTGTGCATACATATGCATATATGAACTTATACAGATATGAAGATGTTTCTAAAGAAATCAGATCTCTGGACGTTTTTAAGTACCAGGTTATTTTGGAGTGGGAGTGGGTAATGTTGCTGTAATGTAACTTCTCTTTGGTACTCTAGACCACTCTTACCCATTTCAATCTTGTGGACATCAGCTTTTACCAGAGTTGACCTGTTCTGACCTCAAGGTTAATGATACAGAATGCAATTAATTAATGAGGTTTCCTGGGCATTTAACCCTGGCAGGCATGAGGCTGTCTTTGTAGGTCTGTTTTAGATAAGCGTCAATCCTGGTTTTCTTGGAAGAGAGGAATTAAGACTTCAGGGCAGGCTCGGGGAAGAAAAGGTGTTTTCTCTCCCCTGTGAAATAAGAAAACAGCGCTCAGAAAAGCCGCCGTGCTGCAGGGTGGGTGGAGGAGGGACGGGAGTGGAGGAGGGACAAGGTGTGGAGGGGGCAGAAGGAGTGGAAAAGAGAGAAGGGATTGGAGGAAGGGTGGAGTGGAGGGACAGGGGGAGGGAGGGTCTCAGGGGTTTCTGCATCCCAACCGCAGGCAGCCAGCACTGCCTGGGTGAATGTGGGATCTTCTCCAAGCTGCTTCTCTTCCTTAGTCCCTGCTCCCTGAAAGGAGGTGCTGGTCCCCGCCCCTGCCCCAGCAGTCGTGTGTTCTAGTAACAGAACCTTAGGAAAGGCGCTGTTGCTCTGGCCTCTTCAGGGTTGCTGCCCGTCTCCCCGGGTGAGGTCCCCCCAAGGCTGCCTCATGGAACAGGTGGTGCTGTCTTCATCAGAAGCAAGGAAGAAGGGCTGCACCCGCCCTGTCCTCAGAGGACAGTGTCCAGCACTCAGAAGACACTGAAAAGGGCACCTCTCCTCCTTGTTCGTCCGCCTGCTGATGCAGGAGATGCAGGAGATGTGGGTTCAGTCCCTGGGTCAGAAAGATCCCCTGAAGGAGGAAAATGGCAACCCACTCCAGTATTCTTGCCTGGAGGATCCCATGGACACAGGAGCCTGGTGGGCTAAGTCCATGGAGTCCCAGAGAATCGGACTGACTAACCACATTCTCATGGTGGTTATATTCTGCAATTTTGTCATGAGCCCTGAATTAGTGAAAATTGAACCGCTCTTATAGAGGAAATACAAGGTTAGGTTCCTACAAGCTTCTGGTCACATTTTATTCAACCAATCAATACCTAACTTTGATTCTATGTGTTCCTGTTCAGATGGCTTGTTCAGTGTAATGAGGATCCATTGACATCAACCCTGCTGCCCACAGCACTGTCATTCACATCTGAACACTGCTTAGCACATGGGTATTTTTCCCAGGTCACAGCCTTCTTGAGCTTAGGCACAGAGGACTAGGCTGGAGCCACTTTAACAGCAAAGCCACCAACAAAAAGCACAAACATGCAGAAGGGACCTATGCTTGCCACCTGAAACAAGAAGGCGGAGCACTGGCCCCCGGCTCCTCCACTGGGCAGGTCCGGGCTGGGCGACTCAAACGTTCTTCACTCTGCACAGGTCAGAGAGCCACCTGCACAGAAGCCACACCGGTGCTGCTTTAGGGACACGAGCTGTACTCTGCCCAGTGGGCAGGTTCACAAACAGGGAAACTGAGAGTAATGAGGATAAACACAAACATCCACGTAAAAATTTTAGTACTCAGCTCAATAAAGAAATGCTCATAGTAGTGTATTATCATTGGAAGATAATGATAGTTCCCGGGAGGGCACAGCGAGGGGCCAAGAGAACCAGGCAGCTTGTTAGACAGCTTGTGCCCGTTCACAGACATGGTAAGAATCCGGGATGCATTTTGAGATTCTGAAATAATTCATCTAGGCGTCCGGTAATTATGTTA
>SJYC01135073.1:0-15538 GCA_006408675.1 Madoqua kirkii
CTTTCACTTTTCACTTTCATGCATTGGAGAAGGAAATGGCAACCCACTCCAGTGTTCTTGCCTGGAGAATCCCAGGGATGGTGGAGCCTGGTGGGCTGCCATCTCTGGGGTCACACAGAGTCGGATATGACTAAAGCGACTTAGCAGCAACATTTTAAAAATGTGTATAAGATACAATACTCACTTACAGATTATCTGACTAGAGGTCCAATGCACAGGCCTCACTATGCAACATGTACATAGTTCATTGTCTAATTTGTTGGTTGGTGTCTAACAGCAAAATGCTCCAACATGTCACTCTGTTGACTGCACATTGATAAGCAAACCCTACCTCATGTGAAGAGTTGACTCACTGGAAAAGACTTTGATGCTGGGAGGGATTGGGGGCAGGAGAAGGGGACGACAGGGAATGAGATAGCTGGATGGCATCACTAACTCAATGGACGTGAATCTGAGTGAACTCTGGGAGTTGGTGATGGACAGGGAGGCCTGGCGTGCTGCAATTCATGGGGTCGCAAAGAGTCGGACATGACTGAGCAACTGAACTGAACTGAACTGAACAGCTTCTATAAAATAATAAGTTGTCACTCAGTCGTGTCCGACTCTTTGCAACCCCATGGACTGTAGCCTACCAGGCTCCTCTGTCCATGGGATTTTCCAGGCAATAGTCCTGGAGTGGATTGCCATTTAAATATATGAAAACTTCCTTTCTTTATTATTGGACTCTCCACACTAAATCAAATCAGAACTAATTAAAATGTATGGCTATAGCAGAACAACCAGTTATCTTTGACATCTGCAAACTTTAAAACATTTTGGCATACATGGAATTTTTGTCTTTTCTGGATATGACTGGTCCCCAATGCAGCCAAGAAACTACTGCAAGATGGAAAGCAGGTTATCTTGACTGGCCTCGTGTTCTCATCACCAACATCACCAATATGTGAAGACACACCACAAACTTCTCTTCAAAGCTTAGGATTCAGAGTATACTTAGCACTTCAAGGAACATGGATTCCTGCACTTCCCATCATTATCTTACAGACTCCTGCTAACTGTCCTCTGAATTTTCAGATTTCCGTTGGGCTGAGCAGCAAATCCAGAGGCCCCCACTCAGGATCATGTCCATAGCTTCCCTGAATGAAGTAGGGAAAGGGGGCTCCAGCCAGAAACTGGAGAATGAGGGCAGCAGTGGCTTACAGAAAGTGGGAGGGCACCTTGTCCATCTGGGAAGGCAGTCAAGGTCAAGGTTTTCAGACCCCATGCACCATCCAGACAAGACACTGGCCGATGGGCTCTGACCCCACATCTTTCCAGAGTCACAACAGAAAGAGGCTCTTCCCTCCCTACAGTCCCCCTACTACCTGCACCACAGGAAGCAGAAGGAGACGGGAAAATCTGGGGATGGGTTCTGGTTCACGGACCAGTCCTTCTGTCTAGGTAGATCGATGTCCATCCTGCTGTCCCTTCCTCTAACAGGTCCTGCTTCTACCTCAGTGACCACAGGATTGGCTGACTGTGTGCTCTGGAGCAGGAGGAGACTGGACTGCTGGACACCACATCTAGACCAGGCCCTGAGAGCCACTGGGGCATGGTTCTTTCCCCTCTACCATGAGCACAGCCGTGTCCCCGATCTGGGAAGGAGTAAGACCTGCTGGAGAAGACACATTGAGAATGGACCCTTATTATTGCTGTGAACCCTTTAGAGTTGGGACTGTTTGTTACTGCAGCATAACCTACAAAGGATGACAAATAGTGTCTTATTAGCTTGGGTCAAATGCTCTTCAACACCTCATCAGTCCTGGACGCTCCCACATAGACACATTAGAGCCAGGAAAATGGGAGGTGGGGAGGAAAGGATTCCTGAAGGTAGAAGGAGCTTCACAGGGAGAGTGTTGACGCAGGTAGTCATGACTGTGCTCAGACAGACAGCCATGCTCCCCCTGAAATGTTTCCCATGACTTCTGTGCAAATGAAATTCAGAATCTTTATCCTCCTGTCAAGAGCCTTTCAGTGACTCCTAGCCATCAGTTCATCTAGCCAGATCTCCTGCTGTTTGTAAAATTCTGGGTAAGCCAGAATGATTTCCTCAGAATCCCTCGGGAAAAAAAGAGAGCGAGAGACAGACCATCCCAGTTCCCTTCTGCCTGAAATGTCTCTCCGGTCTTCAAACCCGTAAATCTGCAATGCCGGGGAAAGCTGGTTTTCCACAGCAGGGTTCTTATGTGCTCAGTAATGTTTACTGGGCCTAATGAGAACTCAGCTACTAAATGAAGAGTTCTCAGATTACTCCTGTCGTGTCTGTTCTTAAGCCATAATCTCCTCTTGTTAATACAGACACTCCCAGAACTTACTGTATGGTTGCTGTGAGTTAATATTTAGCTTGAGGTCATGGCATCTAGCTTCTTCCACCCACCCAGCTGCTGGACGAGCAGCTCCAACCATCAAGAGGTGCACAGCCCTCAAGGGCCATCCCGTGGCCTTGCCTGCCGCAGGTGCTCGGGGTCCTTGGCCTTGGCCGCGGCCTCCTCGCCACCACTAAAGCAGATGTGCACAACTGATAACTCATTCCTGGTAATCGGAAGCTCTCAGGAACGTGCTCCACCTTTCCAGTCCAAGCGAGCCAACTCTCTCTTATTTAAAGTAAGACTGAACATGTGTGGCACGTGTCCTTCAGGAGTGTCGCTGCCCAGGATTGGACATACCTGCCAATGTGGTGAGCTGCACCCATTCCTTCTGACTCAGTGGATTAAACCAGAGAACAAAACAAGACACAGTCTTTTCTCACACTTTAGGTTTTAGATTCAGCATGTCAATTTTCAATTTCTTTTTACTAAACCAGGCACAACAGTTATTATTATGCTCTTCAAATTTATCCTCTAACCACTATGGTATTGCATTATTCATTTGTGTGGACTTTTTTTTTTAATGATTCCCTTAGCAATAAAACTAGTTCTTTTTTAATTCTAAGGTCTCATTCTTTGGCACTCTTTTCTAAGATCTCAACATCTGGGCACTTAGCCACGAAAACTGCTGTCTACAGCAGCCTCTGTAGAGAAGGCGTCTTCACTGGGTGATTTATCTGAGGATCTTGTTCCCCTTTATTAAATCCTTGGGAATAGATTCCCCTCCAATATTCTCGCTTCATTAAAAAAAAAACTATTATTCATAAGAGAATTCTAAGGCAGAGCAGGACGACCTGGATGCTATATGGGCACAGAGAGGCAGGAGGAGGCCCCTCTCTTGAGGCAGGACCTGGGCTGCTCCACAGTGCCCCCAGGTGGCTGCTCGGGGACACTCAGCTCTGGGTCCCAGTGTCCTGAGGGCTCGGGTTGCTGGTGTGTCTTACGTATGTTGCTGCATACGTAAGCATGTAGGTGTGCATGTGCTTGCATGCGCATGTGTGCACATGTATCTGTGTGTGAGTGCACAAGTGTGTGCATGTGTGTCTGTGTGAGTGAGTTGGAGAGAACAGGTGGACAGATTTTATGATGGAAGCATGGCTCTTTGAAAACTCATTCCTTCTCCTTCTCAGAACCAGTAACAGAAAACAGACAGCATTTGGGACAAAGACTCAGATGGTGATGAACATCTAGGGTTGAAAATGGAGGTGCCCTGAGAGATGTGTGTGTTGTGGGGAGCTCTGCAGATGTCACTCCACAGGCACAGAGGAGAAAGCAGGCCTCAGCCGTGCAGACTCACGTTGCCAAGTGCAGGGGGGCAGCTAGCCCATCACACACACACGACAGGGGGCTGCAAAAGGGCCCTCTGCTTCCTGTGTCTCCCTTTGTTTCTCCCTATTGTTTTCAGCTGTGTTTGCTTTATCGTGTTGTGCCCTTCTTCCCTGAAACGCTGGCATCTGCCTCAGACCTGAGGGCTGCAGCATCCTTAAGCCCAGGCCGGCCGCTGGAGGAGGAGGTGATTAACCCCTGAGCTCTGCTGTGCTAGCAGAGAGGCAGCGGGAGGAGCTCTGGCTCCCTGGCCGCCTGCTTGGGGCTCCAACCAAGCCTGTGTCTCGGAGATAAAAGGCAGCTTCCTCTCCCATGAACACAGAGACAGCAGGTGCTCTGAGGGTCGTCTCGGCCGCCGACTGGGTCTGTGGTGGTGGAAGCCTGCTCCTCACGTCCCAGGCCTCCTGGTGACAGGACGACCACGTCTGGCCCTGCCGAGGCAAGCAGGGCTGGAGTGACGGCACTTCTGCAGCAAACAGGCCACGGTCACGCCCCGTGCTCAGGAGGCGCACGGGAGCCGTACTCGTCCCTGCCCCTCGCCCGCAGAGTGCCCTGGGCAGGGGTCAGCTGGCCACGTGGTCTCCGCCTGCAGCCCATGAGGGACTGTCTCTTCTCCAGCTCTACTGATGAAACGTTACAGACTGTCCATGTGGACCAGGCGTTCATGACACGGAAAAGAAAACCATCTTTACACCGCAACTCTGTTTGTAGCTGAGGTGACTAGTCCCACACACCCACTTGCTGACCAACAGAACCACTTCACATACCAAAAAAGTACTGGTCTTTTGTGAAAGACCTTGATTTCTGCTGTCTCAGCTTGTGGTTCATTTCTTGAGACACTGATGATGTAAGAATCCCAAAAATCCATTAGTCATCATCTGTATCTAACTGTCCATGGCAGTAAAACCGGAAAGTGTGTTTGAGCCTCTTCACTTTAACAAGCACATGAAGTGCGGCTTTGATGAGATCACTGTTTATCACAGCACTGATGGCTGACAGACACAAAATCCTTGTGCAATGAGATATCACAGGCCAAGAAAAACAACAAAAATAGGAAGGAAAACAAAAAGCTTATGCACCTCAGGTAAATACTCAGGAAGCCCAGAGAAGATTATACTGACCCTGTTTCCTTAAGTTCAAAGATCCAATTCACAGTCTTTTCTCACACTTTAGGTTTTAGATTCAGCATGTCAATTTTCAATTTCTTTTTACTAAACCAGGCACAACAGTTATTATTATGCTCTTCAAATTTATCCTCTAACCACTATGGTATTGCATTATTCATTTGTGTGGACTTTTTTTTTTAATGATTCCCTTAGCAATAAAACTAGTTCTTTTTTAATTCTAAGGTCTCATTCTTTGGCACTCTTTTCTAAGATCTCAACATCTGGGCACTTAGCCACGAAAACTGCTGTCTACAGCAGCCTCTGTAGAGAAGGCGTCTTCACTGGGTGATTTATCTGAGGATCTTGTTCCCCTTTATTAAATCCTTGGGAATAGATTCCCCTCCAATATTCTCGCTTCATTAAAAAAAAAACTATTATTCATAAGAGAATTCTAAGGCAGAGCAGGACGACCTGGATGCTATATGGGCACAGAGAGGCAGGAGGAGGCCCCTCTCTTGAGGCAGGACCTGGGCTGCTCCACAGTGCCCCCAGGTGGCTGCTCGGGGACACTCAGCTCTGGGTCCCAGTGTCCTGAGGGCTCGGGTTGCTGGTGTGTCTTACGTATGTTGCTGCATACGTAAGCATGTAGGTGTGCATGTGCTTGCATGCGCATGTGTGCACATGTATCTGTGTGTGAGTGCACAAGTGTGTGCATGTGTGTCTGTGTGAGTGAGTTGGAGAGAACAGGTGGACAGATTTTATGATGGAAGCATGGCTCTTTGAAAACTCATTCCTTCTCCTTCTCAGAACCAGTAACAGAAAACAGACAGCATTTGGGACAAAGACTCAGATGGTGATGAACATCTAGGGTTGAAAATGGAGGTGCCCTGAGAGGTGTGTGTGTTGTGGGGAGCTCTGCAGATGTCACTCCACAGGCACAGAGGAGAAAGCAGGCCTCAGCCGTGCAGACTCACGTTGCCAAGTGCAGGGGGGCAGCTAGCCCATCACACACACACGACAGGGGGCTGCAAAAGGGCCCTCTGCTTCCTGTGTCTCCCTTTGTTTCTCCCTATTGTTTTCAGCTGTGTTTGCTTTATCGTGTTGTGCCCTTCTTCCCTGAAACGCTGGCATCTGCCTCAGACCTGAGGGCTGCAGCATCCTTAAGCCCAGGCCGGCCGCTGGAGGAGGAGGGTGATTAACCCCTGAGCTCTGCTGTGCTAGCAGAGAGGCAGCGGGAGGAGCTCTGGCTCCCTGGCCGCCTGCTTGGGGCTCCAACCAAGCCTGTGTCTCGGAGATAAAAGGCAGCTTCCTCTCCCATGAACACAGAGACAGCAGGTGCTCTGAGGGTCGTCTCGGCCGCCGACTGGGTCTGTGGTGGTGGAAGCCTGCTCCTCACGTCCCAGGCCTCCTGGTGACAGGACGACCACGTCTGGCCCTGCCGAGGCAAGCAGGGCTGGAGTGACGGCACTTCTGCAGCAAACAGGCCACGGTCACGCCCCGTGCTCAGGAGGCGCACGGGAGCCGTACTCGTCCCTGCCCCTCGCCCGCAGAGTGCCCTGGGCAGGGGTCAGCTGGCCACGTGGTCTCCGCCTGCAGCCCATGAGGGACTGTCTCTTCTCCAGCTCTACTGATGAAACGTTACAGACTGTCCATGTGGACCAGGCGTTCATGACACGGAAAAGAAAACCATCTTTACATCGCAACTCTGTTTGTAGCTGAGGTGACTAGTCCCACACACCCACTTGCTGACCAACAGAACCACTTCACATACCAAAAAAGTACTGGTCTTTTGTGAAAGACCTTGATTTCTGCTGTCTCAGCTTGTGGTTCATTTCTTGAGACACTGATGATGTAAGAATCCCAAAAATCCATTAGTCATCATCTGTATCTAACTGTCCATGGCAGTAAAACCGGAAAGTGTGTTTGAGCCTCTTCACTTTAACAAGCACATGAAGTGCGGCTTTGATGAGATCACTGTTTATCACAGCACTGATGGCTGACAGACACAAAATCCTTGTGCAATGAGATATCACAGGCCAAGAAAAACAACAAAAATAGGAAGGAAAACAAAAAGCTTATGCACCTCAGGTAAATACTCAGGAAGCCCAGAGAAGATTATACTGACCCTGTTTCCTTAAGTTCAAAGATCCAATTAATGTATGAAAATTCTCTTTCATGCCTTTTTTCTGATTTTTACCAGAAAAAAAAAAAACTTGAAAGACAGAGTAAGTAAAAGTAAAAACATAACATAAATGTGAAACAAATAACTGGGGAATTGAATGCTTGGGTGTTCATTGAGCTTTAGAAATAAACTATATCTTATCACATGATGCAAGGTGTGAAAATTACTATTATGAGGTTTGGGGAAAGCATTTAGACTAATGTGCTTAGTAGCCACGTCCAGGTATAGTTAGGATCAAAATATAATAGTATTGGTTGGAAGCATCTGGGTTTTATAGAGATGTGGATTTTCTGTTTTTCCTTGCTGCCATTTTTAGAAAGCCACCTCTTCTCCTGGTCCTCTGGGATGTCATGTCCAGAGGAACTGTGGCTGTCACATCCTGAAACTACCTGTAAGAAAAAGGCTCCAATGCATTTCTAAGCACAGCTGAGTGGATAGGGGTTCACTGACCTGCTCAGGCCAACGCTTTTCTCTTAACCGTGTGTCCCAGGGGTGACCCAGTGACCCCATCTGTCCTCAGAATCTCCCATAGTAGACAATTAAAGTAAAGACACGGTTTTCCTCTTCATATCAACAATGTAAGCCGCTCCCCTCACACAAATACTTCATGTCTAGTGGTAAAGAGAAGTGTGCGCTAAAGGATTTTCTTCGGTGAGTGCCTGACACTTCCAGAGCTCACCTTCCACTTGATATACATTCTATAAACATTACCACTTGCCTTCATTACAGAATATGCCTTAACCGTAAAGACCAGTTAGGTCAAGCTTCTACAGAGTATGCGGCGATCGGGCTTCCCTGGTGGCTCAGACGACAAAGAATCTGCCTGCAATGCAGGATGCCCACCCAGCGATTCAGAGAGTGTCTGTTCCTTATGATAGACCAAACGCATGTCCGTGAACAAGGCTGACTACCGTGGGGACTGTGCACGGTGTGGGGTGGGGTCCTCAAGCTTGGCTGGACATTCACTCACCTGTGGAGACCTAAAGGTGCTAACACTTGACTCTGCCTTTAGAAATCCAGTTCCCGTCTTGCATGGAGACTTTGAAATCTGCTTTTTATTTAACACTGTAGTAAGTAACCAAGGTTAAGAGTCATTGTATAAACATGATTCTCACATTGTAGTGGCCTCAGGAACTTTTCTAAAAGATGTTTTGAATTTTTGTAAATTTCTAATACAATTTTTTTTTCTTTTTTGCCATTTTCTGTGGTTTCCAGTTGTTAAGAACTGAAAATTATTGTGTCCAACTGAAGGCTCTTGTGCTTAGAACACCTATTAAACTTCACTAGTTTAGGGATCTACAGAAGATGCTATTCCTAAGTGGCTAGTGTCACCCACCAGGAGACAAAATAATTAGTGTCATCTAATATTTTTAAATATGTGCCTCATTAAAACTATTTTCATGTTCCAGGACTCAATGTCCAGTATCGTGAAATAATTGGCTTCATCTTAAGAATGACTCTCTTTCTAAAGGGAGCTTAGAGAAGTATGTCCCTTGTCATATAACATTGGCACATGTTGAAAAAGAGGGAACACATGTATACCAGTGGCAGATTCATGTTGATGTATGGCAAAATCAATACAATATTGTAAAGTAATTAGCCTCCAATTAAAATAAATAAATTTATATTTTTAAAAAAAATGTAAAAAACAAAACAAAAAAAAGATGTCCTAATTTTTAATCCCATGTGATTTACTCACATATTTTACCTTCTTTTAAGTATCTCCAAAACAGGAATAGTCATGGTACTTGAATATACATTTATCAAATCATCTGGAGTGAGAGGGGGAGTTTTTTAGCTTTTTTATATGATTATAATTAATTGATTTATATTTTAGAGCAGTTTTATATTTACAGAAAAAATTTACTG
This sequence comes from Madoqua kirkii, assembly GCA_006408675.1. Classification (NCBI taxonomy): domain Eukaryota; kingdom Metazoa; phylum Chordata; class Mammalia; order Artiodactyla; family Bovidae; genus Madoqua; species Madoqua kirkii. The sequence goes on from SJYC01135073.1 coordinate 8,889, forward strand.
AGAGTTCCTATATAATCACTCCCAGCTTCTCCTATACATTCTGGGTTGGTGGGGTTTTCTTTTTCTTTCTACATTTTATCACTTCATTTTCTTGTTCACATGGTTTCTGAAGAGAAGTCCAATATAATTCATGCCTTTGTGCCTCTGTACGTAAGGCTTCTTTTCTCAGCTTCTTTTGAAACTTTGTCTTTGATTTTCTGCAGTTTAAATATGAGCCTGGTTGTAGATATTTTTATTTTATCCTAATTGATATTCTTTGAGATTCCTGGATCTGTGGTGTACTGTCTGCCATTAACTGTGGAAACTTTTGGCAATATTGTTACAACTGTTTCTATTTATTTCCCTCCTTCCAGTATTCTTAGTATACCTTTTATAACTGTCTGGTAGTTCTTGGATATTCTATTGTGTAATTCTTCCCTTTTTTGCTCTCTCTCTCTTCACTTCTTCAAGCTGATTCTTTCCTCACCACATCCAGTCTACCAAAGGCTCATCAGCAGTGATTCTCATTGCAGTTACAGCTTTCCTAGCCTTTCCTTCTGGTTCTTCCTTAGAGTTACCATCTCTCTGCTGACGTGACTCATCTGTTCCTGAATGTCACCCATGTTCTTCATTACAGCCTTTAGAAGGTTAATCACAGTTATTTTCAGTTCTCCATCTGACAGTCCCATCTGCCAAATCTGAGTCTTGTTCTGATGCTTGGGGGCGGGGGGTGGGGGGGTTCTGTTTTGCTGTCTTTGTGCATACCTAGTATTACTTTGTTGTTTAATGCTGCACATGAGGCACCAAGTAGAACGAAATGAGGCAAATAGACTTTGAGTGTGAGGATTTATGTCCATGCAGCTGGGAGTTAGGCCGTGTTCACTGTTGGCTATAACTCCAGGTGTCAGAGGCTAGGGTTCCTCCAGGTGCCCTCGTTTTGTCTCCTCTTCTCTCGGTTTCCTCTTTTTCTTAGATGAGGTCTCTCTCAAGCATGTGCCCCACTGTCACATGGGAGCCCTGTTAACATGGTGGTGATGGAGCAGGAGAGGCAGACGTGTTCTGAGCCTGAGTCTGCTAGGGAGGCTGCGCCCTGGGCTGTGACCCTCACTGAGCTTCTCAGTCTGTGTTTCTGCCCCCTCTTAGGTGGGACGGGATGGCTGGCACGGACTGGAGTTGGTTTCCCTGTCCCACTGGTCATTTAGGCTCTGATAACACCAACAGTGCAGGTCCAGGGTAAGTGTCTTCCCTGAGGCAGGTCTTGTTAAGAGGCACAGAGTGCTCTGTCCCGTTTCACCATGGCTCCTTTCCCTCCTCCTGCTTCAAGCCTCTGGGGACTTCTCTCCAACACCCACTGTCAGAACCTCGTAGGGCTCCAGGAGGTAAAACTCTCAAGAGGTGTGGGACTCCCTGTGACTGGGTGCCCCTGGAGTTCTTAACTCTCATACTCATCCACACGGGGCCTCCAGCAGCTCATCAGCTATGAGTCTGACCTCCCAAGGAGGCTCTCCTCATGTGTGGGTTTCCTGTGAATTGTGCTGTTCTGTGTCCACTTGTCTGTCCCTCCGGTTTCCCCGTGACCTCACTTCTCTGATGCATCTGAGAAGAGGTGTTGATTTTTGGTAGGTTCAGCTTTCTTCTTGTAATAAAGATGAAAGTGATGACTTTCTTCACATGTCCTGCAGGAAACTGGAAATCTTATCATCCAAATAGAAAATTAATATTCTTTTGCTTGATGATCAGGAATTCAAACTGAAACCTCACTTCTGAAGATAAAGGGACTTTAAAACAAAGGTCACCTGTCACTTTCCTGTCTCTCGTGGGCAGAGGGACTGAGGTCCTGTGTGATTAACAAATTTAGCCACATGTCTTCTGGAATGTGGCACCCAAGTCACAATGGCATGAAGTGAAGCTTCATAAAGGAAGTTTCAATTTAATTGTGATAGAAAAATAGATGAAGATTTTAGAAACAAGACGGTTGGGTGCATTCTCTCGGATGGCCTCCCTAGGAGATCCCTGGGCTCATTTAATTGATGTTAAGGCCTCCAATTCCCCAACTGGGAGTGAAAGGGATGGAGCTGAGAAATGACATTCAGATGGCTCCTCACAGACATGGGGAGTGGTTGTGCCCCTGAGGGCTCTCGGAGAGTGGGGGTGTACCCTCCACAGACAGCCCCTTCTCAGGGACCCCACACACTGGCTTCCACACTCCTGCCTGAATAGCAGCACCCTGGGCTAAAAGAACTTTGAAATGCCTTGCTCAGGCCAGTCATTTAAGGTCTCCTTTGGTTCTAACTTCCTATAAAATCCACGGAATGTTACAATGAGGAAGATCAAGTTATTTGGAGAAGAGAGGGAAGAGCAAAATTTACTTAAAATTTTAGCTCTGACTCTCCTTTAAAATTGTGCCCAAGGTGAATGGTGTTGACACCAGGCCATGAGCCTGTTCCCCTTCCCCCAGCATCATCTCCCATCCCCAGGGACACTTTAACCTGTATTTATTCTTGTGGATGAATCAGAAAATGCCTTCCGAGTAAACGGGCCAGCACAGGGGCCAGTGCTGACCTGCAATGGCAGCCCCCCACCGTCCCCACTCGGGATCTTGTGGAGAACATATCCTTGCAGAGTGGCTGGAGTTCGGAAAGATAGGTGCTTCTCAACAGGAGACGTAAATATCACAACAGTCGTGACCACTGTGCGCAAGGCTGTTAACCACAAGAGACACAGCTGAATGTGTGAATCACACATTGAGATCACTGAAATAGGACGAGAATGAGTGGGATTACACCCCCGTGAGTCGCACGTGCTGAGACGCCTGCAGGGGTGGTTACCCCTCTTCGGGAGCTAAGGGAGCCCACTTTCTGAGGTGAGAAGCTTGTGTTTGATCTCCAGTTGCTGTTGCATTTGCATATCATGAGAATGTGACTGACTTGAGTGTATGGACCTCTCCCATTTATTTAAAAACATTTTTAAAGCAAGTTGATTTACGGTATTATATTATCTTCAGGTGTATAGCATAGTGATTCAATATTTTTATAGTTATACTCCACTTAAAGTTATTACAGCATGACAGCTCTATTCCTTGTCTATAGAACATATCCTGGTTGCTTATCTGTTTTATAGATAGTAGTTTGTACCTCTTAGCCCCCATCCCTATCATTCCCCTCTCCCTTCCCCTTCCCCACTAGTGTGTCCTCTATATCTGCACATCTTCTGTTTTGTTACATATATTTGTTTGTTTGTTAGAGTCCACATATAAGTGATAACATAGAATATTTGTCTTCTAACTTATTTCACTAAGCATGATACCCTCCAAGTCCATCCATGTTGTGGCAAATAGCAACATTTCATTCTTTTTTATGCCTGAGCAGTATCAACAAAGCCTATACGTACCCCATCTTCTTTATCCATCCATCTGTTGATGGGCACGCTGGTTGCTTCTGTATCTTGGCTAATGTAAATAATGCTGCTATGAACACTGGAGTCTGTGTGTCTTTTCAAATTAGTGATTTCATTTCCTTCAGATATATACCCAGGAGTGGGGTTGCTGGCTCATGTGGTAGTTCTGTTTCTAGTCTTTTGAGGAGTCTCCCCATGGTTGCCTATATTGGCCGCATCAGTTTGCATTCCCACAGCAGTGAATATGGGTTGCCTTTCTCTGCATCCTCGCCAGCATGTTCTAGTCCTGATTTTGGATGATGGTCATTCTGCCTAGTGTGAGGCGGCACCTCATCATGGTTTTGATTTGTGTTTCTCTAATTATTAGGGATGTGGAGCATCTTTTCATGTGTCCTGGCCATCTGTATGTCTTCTTTGCAAAAATGTCTATTCAGGTCTTCTGCCCACTTTTAAATTGAGTTGTTTACTTTTTTATACTGACTTGTATGAGCTGTTTATACCTGTTAAAGATTAATCCTTTTGCAGTCATATCATTTGCCAATATTTTCTCCCATTCAGTATTCACACCAGTTTATTTTGGTGTTCTCAATATTTAATACACATATTACTATCGTGACTCAATTATAAAATAACTTTATTTTTCCATTGTATGCCGCATCAGTTTGCATTCCCACAGCAGTGAATATGGGTTGCCTTTCTCTGCATCCTCGCCAGCATGTTCTAGTCCTGATTTTGGATGATGGTCATTCTGCCTAGTGTGAGGCGGCACCTCATCATGGTTTTGATTTGTGTTTCTCTAATTATTAGGGATGTGGAGCATCTTTTCATGTGTCCTGGCCATCTGTATGTCTTCTTTGCAAAAATGTCTATTCAGGTCTTCTGCCCACTTTTAAATTGAGTTGTTTACTTTTTTATACTGACTTGTATGAGCTGTTTATACCTGTTAAAGATTAATCCTTTTGCAGTCATATCATTTGCCAATATTTTCTCCCATTCAGTAGTCACACCAGTTTATTTTGGTGTTCTCAATATTTAATACACATATTACTATCATGACTCAATTATAAAATAACTTTATTTTTCCATTGTATTTAAAGAGTTAAAGAATCTAAAAAGCAACATATTTATCAATACAACATTTTTCAGAGATATAAATGATCATTTCAGTCAGGAAATTGTTAGTCCCTTGAAAAAGCGCAATTATGGTCCATCTAGTAATATTTTACTGTAATTTTTTTAATATATTTTTAGGGAAATGGAAATATATTCACAAACCATAGGAGTCAAAAGCTCACATTTCAAAGTTATTAAAATTCAATACTAAAATTATTGAAATACCATTGTACATATAGGTTATAGATGTAAGATTAATTTTTTCAAATTGCATCTCTCAAATTTTCCCTTTTTAAAAGAAATACCATATTAGCATATTTCCCTTCCTTTATCACAAACTGTTTCCTAGATATGGAAGAAATTGCAAACACTTTAATAATAGCCCAAAGTGATTTTCCGATTCAGCCCTTTACAGGAGAGCCTGGAATTCATTATTCCTTTAATGATGGTCCTCTTGACTCCAGCCAAGGAGGCTTGATATTTTTGCTTGTGTCTTGTCCACTGGGAGGTGGTCACTGACAGTATGGATCAGCAGCCTGCACTGCATTGAGATGCAGAACAAATGGGGCTGAGTCCCTCCCGCGTGGCTCTGTGGGCTCCGCTGCCACTAACAATTACCAGGGACAGGGGCACAGACGCACGGCAGGAGGCCTGAGGCCGGCGCAGCAGCTCATTTTGCACCCCACTTATTCAGTGCGCCCTGCCCTGTAATCTCCCCACATTGTTATCTGTGCGTTTTACACAGTCACACCTTCATTATGTCCCCAGGGCCAGCATCAGCTGTTTGTCACATCTATTGATTGCACTCAAACTGCAATTTACAGAGATCACTCTCCAAGGTCCTGAGAAAATCCCGTCTCTGTCTGATGGGCTGGCGGCTGGCTGGTAAGGACCATCACAAGTGTCTAACAGAAACCACCTGGACCCAAACAGCCCCGTGTCACTCTTGGGAAGCAGACACCAAGGTACCCTTAGGACTGGACACCACTCAGAATAACAGAATTTCACCAAAGCTTGGAAGCAGGCAATGTTGAACTCCCTATTTGCCAGGAATCATCAGCATTACAAGAAAAGAAGCGTGGCTATGAGTAGCAGTGCCCTGCTTCTGTGTAGCCTACAAAGATCCCGAAAGTAGTCACAGTGAGCACATGTAACATTGTTCAAACTACTCACCACAAAGCCAGAAAAGCAGAATTCATGGCCCTGTTTTTCAGATGAGGAAATTGAGGCTCATAGACTTCATGTGATTTGCCCAGATTCCCATGGCCAGACTGACTCAAGTAAAATATGAACTTAGGTCTGCTTGGCTTGGAAAACCAGCCCCTGCCCAGGTTCTGCCTCTACCTGCTGAATGCTTCAGGTGCACCGTCTTAGGGGAGCTGTCTTGACTTTGCCCGCCATACTCATGTTTCTCCTGGGACGCACCTGCACTGTCTCCTTCTTGCCCCCGTCTTCCTCACAGGCTGCAATCCTTCTTACTTCCTTCACTCATTCCTTTTGCAGAATATCTTCTAGGGATGTGTTGTGGTAGAGAGAAGGACCCTATAAGAGAAGCAGACACAAGGAAGTAATGAAGTAAGCATGCTCCCCCAAAGTTGCTCCTTGCTCCAGTTCTCTGCTCACCTGCTGTGCTGTGCACTGAAGGGTAGAGCCTGGAAGGTGGATGGAAGAATGCAGCCCCACTTCCCAGGGTTGCACACCTGGTGTGAAGATGGCTCTCCAGCACTGACACCAGCACATGGCCAGGAGTGCCCTGAACTCCCACCACCATCCCCAAGTGTACCAGGTGCTGGGCTGCAGCGTGCTCACAGGATGGGTTAGCTCAACCTCAGAACAGCTGCAGAGGTAGGTGCTGGTGGGCTTTGCCTCCTGCAGGGACGAGAGGGAAGCTCATGGCCCATCAGGAGGGGAGTCAAGCTGGCTCTGCTGATGGTGCTCTGGACACCGTGCCACCACCGTCCAATCCTGGGGGTCCATGGACCAGTGAGGAGGAGTTTTGTGAGACAATACTGGCTTGTGTCAGTAACAGCACATCTGCACTTGCACACAACTTTCCACTGTCCCAACAACTTTCACAAACCTTGGTTCCTCTCATTTTCTCCACAGTGCTTCCTTTGTCCAGAGTAGCAGGCTCCAGGGGACACTGATCACAGCACAGATTG
>SJYC01135074.1:0-97555 GCA_006408675.1 Madoqua kirkii
TTGGCTGGGCACTGGGAACATGAAGGAGAAAGCGTGGAAATAGCTCCTGGATGGGCAGCCCCAAGACATCCAGGAAGCTGGGCAGCTGAGGCCAGCATGAGGACCCTAGTCTTCCGGGGCTAGGCTGCAAAGTACAGCTTTCTGGGAAGATGGTTTTGATAAGTTTTCTCTCTTTCACCCTCAACCAAGAGGGACTTGGGAAGGTGTCAGTCGTCCATGCTCTCAGCCGACGGTGTCTGCAGGTGCACTCGCAGGCAAGTCCTCACCGTCTTCTATTCTTCATGCTTCTCATTTCTGAGGAGCAAGGGCTGCTGTTCTCTGTGGAAGTGGGTGCAGAGGAGTGATTTCCCAGCACATGAGAGTCCTAAGAGCAAGGGCTGTTCTACTGGGTCCAAGGTTTTAATTAATAAAAGAATAGCACTGTGATTTGTGGAATGTAGCCATGTGACCTGCAAACACACATGTTGCATTGACAGGTGACAGCAGAGCTGGATGTCGGAGCTTTGTCACGTGCTGTGCGCTCAGATCTCCTCCACCAGATTACGCTCCTGCCAGTATGCCTAAGTCCCTTTCACGAGGGCCACCTCTGCTCTGTGATGGGATCAGAGTGAGTGCTTTTTGCTCGCAGTGACCCCCTCCCTTGCCAACATTACTCATATGTAGGCTCAGGCGGGCAGTCGGGAGGAGGGACCTTGGCTGAGGGTCCTGATGACCTTCCCTGGAGCCGGGGCAGAGGTGCCACTGTCCCAGGAAACAGCCATCCAGAGCCATCTGTCTCCCCTATGCTGAACTTGGTAAGGAACCCACTGGGTCTTCCTTCTAATGTTTTCCCAACTCTTTCTCTACTGCCTTGACAAAAAGCAGGGAATTATAAGGCAAGTTTTTAAAAATTACTTCCATAAGTGATCAAAAAACCCTGGGGGTTAACTCAGTGTCCCTTTCTTTCTCTGCTCTATTTCTGGGCAGAGGCAAGGGAGAGAGCAAATTGACGTTTCACAATATACACACAGATTTGATCCCAGGTGAAGGATGAATCCAGGAAGCCAAAGACAGAAATACAATGTTTAGACTTTAAACCTTGGGTAGAGAATTTAAACAGGCTTCCCAGGTGATTCAGTGGTCAAGAATTTGTCTGGCAATACAGGAGGCACAAGTTCAATCCCTGTTTGGGAAGATCCCCTGGAGAAGGAAATGGCAACTCACCCAGCACTCATGGACAGAGAAGCCTGGGGGTTACAGTCCATGGGGTCACAAAGAGTTGGGCATGACTGAGTGACTGAGTATGCAGGCACAGAGAATTGAAATGAAGCCACAGCATCAGCCCACCCGAGTCCAAATACCAGAAATGTATTCCTGACAAGTTCCCATCCCTTCCTTTCAATTCATTACGTTGATTAACACCCCCAAACCATTAATTCCATCTGTGCTTCACTTTCTTCCTTTCTTCATGCCATCACACAGCTCTCTGGGGATATGACAGTGCTCGTTTTGAAAATCATTGGTTCCAAGACAAGATTTGGAACATTAAAAAAATTAACTCTTTGAACTGTATCAGTATAAGACACAAAGGAAAATCTAGGATAGGGTGTGCATTAAGGAAGCTTTAAATAGTAGTAATTCTTTATGATTCAATAAAATACTAAGGTTTCACATTTCTGAAACTAGCAACTAAGGGCATTTTAAGTGTAAATGTCAGTTATTGAACCTATCTGTAATGTCGAATAGGATTATTTCAGGTCGTCATTTCTCTTATCCTGCACAAACACTTAGTGGTAGGATACCATACTTTATTCCAAAGGTCACAGAGATCGTAAAACACTGATGTGGACATTGTCCCATGGCTGGCAGCCTGCATGCTAGGAAGGAATGGAATCAGTGCTACAATTAGCCCGGAGGCAGGTTCAGTGAGTCAAGATCATCTTAGACAGGGCCTGGGGTGCCCGTGGGACCCACGCAGTGGCAGACCATCTTCTCAGGGCCCCTCTTTTCGTTTTTATGTACTTGTTCTTGTCTGGGTCTTTACTGCAGTGCCCAGGCTTCTCCTGGCAGTGGTTTCTCTTGTCACAGAGCTCGCAGTTTGTGGTCCGTAGGCTCAGTAGTTTCAGCCCCTGGGCTCCAGAGCACAGGCTCAATAGCTGTGGGACTATTAGTTGTTCCACAGCATGTGGGATCTCCCCAGACCAGGAACTGAACCCGTGTCTCTTGCACTGGCAGGCGGATTCTCCACCACTGAGCCACCAGGGAAGTCTAGAGGGTGCTTTCGTCATGGAGACCACTTTGACTTGACAATTGTCCTCATCTTGGGAAGTCTATGGTTAAAATCAGGGCACTGTGTTTTGAGAGACAACAGTAAGGCAACAGGATCCCTTTACAAAGCCCTCAGCTTGCTTGTTCCTAATTCAGCGTTCCCAGCAGCTCTGCGGTGTCTTTCTCCTCATTTTACAGACGAGGCTCGGGAGGGTTCATTGCCTTTCCCAGGAGTGAGCATAAGAGCACAGAGAAACAGAACATGAATCTGGCCTGATGGTAGCAAATTCAGGGTCTTTCCTTCTCTTTACCAGCGTTTTCTGAGTAATGCTCCTTTAAACATCAATACAGAACTCAAGTAAGTTTCAGCTGGAAGACAGACTTTGGTAAATTAAAATTTGTAATATTGACCAAGAAAGAAAACTCGGCCAAAATTATTTGTCCCCAGAGCTCACATAGAAATAATCAGCAATCACAGAACATGGAACTTGGAAAAAGCAGATCTTTTGCAGATCTGCTTTGAAATTGGTAAGGATGCATTTGGTGTTCTCCCAAACTGCAGGTGTGCCTGAGAGAGAGAGCAGGGACAGAGGGGAGCTGGCTGTAGGTGCAGCATCGGGCCCCTCGCGCCCTCCCCTGCTGGCCGCCCTGCTCCCACTCCCTGGACGAGAACGAGGAGGGCGGCGCAGGTCATCCCCATGTCTCCTCCTCTTCCAGGCCTCAGGCCCTTGATGTGAGTTGTTTAATTTGAAGAACATTGGCTGAAGATGAAAGAGTGGAAAAGCCCTCTTGTGCTATTTCTCTGTTTGTGAAAAGTAATAATTTAGTGCAATCTGTGATGAGGTCATGAGTCGGCAGGCATAAATATGTCCAGGGAACACTCTGCTGCCTTTTTCCACCTGGTGGAACTTGTTGGGGGAGGCGAGAGGAACTGAACTAAACTTTGGATTCTACAAAAGTCCTGTTCATTTCTGTGGGAGTTACTTGCTTGGGGAAACCTGTGAGAAACAAGTTAACTGTACTTTTAACTGGAAGTGCAGATGTTGTGATCAGGTAAGGAGAGAAGCCATTCATTGGTCTCAACCACAGGTGCTGAGTCCAGGAGCCTAAAGGGGTGCACAGCGGGTGGAGGGGCAGGAGGACTTACTGGTGTGAATGTGCCGCCCTCAGGCTTTTCACCTGCAGAAACAGACCTGCTCTTCTGGAACATTCTAGCCGGCCAGCTCTGCCTCCACTGCACCCTGAGCCTCCCTGACCTTGGAGGACTCGAGGACAACAAGGTCTCCCAAGGGGGCTTACAGAAGTTCACAAAAGCTACTGAATCGCCAACTCCAGAATGAAAGCAAGCAGAGCAATATGGTAAAAACCACATTGGAGCCATTCCCCTGGGAGCCCCTTTCTAACCACGATGACTTTGGCATGTTTCTAAGTCCTCTGAGCCTCAGCTTCCTCAAGAGTAAAAGGAGATCTGTGAGAATCACACCAGAGTCGGTCTGAACTCAGTAACATGCCTGGGACAAGTTGCACATCCGGTCTAGGCCGGCTCCAGGAATGCTCGACCCACAGACCTGGCCCAGGTCCCTCACGGCTCTGAGGGCCTCAGGAGGAGCAGACCAGACCACCACCAGAAGCACTGTGTACCTACAGTCCTGAGGAGACTCGCAATGGAGATCCTGGGGTGCAGGGAACACCCTGGGGGCCCCATCCTGCCTGTACTGGGGCCAGGCCTTCCTCAGTGTGAAGACCTGCCCCCCTCCAGGCCTGCCCAGCCCCTCTGTCCTTGTCCAGCTTCCACTTGACGGCTATGCAGGGGCCACATCTGACTTTCCAGGCAGCCCCCCACCTGCCAGGACCCCCACTCCTAGCTCCTCGTTCTGGCTCAGACCACCTAAAGATGGGCCAGCGGAGCCTCCTGATGGACGAGGGGAGGCGTGGGGCCTGCAGCTCTTCCAGCATCTGTGTTTCCAGTGTCTGTGTTTCCAGCATTTATGTTTCCAGCCTCTGTATTACCAGCCTCTGTGTTTCCAGCCTCTGTGTCTTCACATCTGTGCAGCAACGCCAGCCGCTAAGCTGTGCTGAAGTGATTGGAAACAGACAGGAGGCAGGGAGCCATGTCTAAGCCATCCTGTGTCAGAGCGTATGACGCTGAGCTCTGGTTCAGAAGCCTCCTCCATCCCCGGAGACACAGATTCACTGAGCTGCCAGGCCTGAGCTTGTCCTGCCTTCCCAACGAGGCATGACCTTATGCAAGTAAACAAAAACAGAGACTAGCCCCTGTCTATGCAGAATAATGTCTGGGTAAATTATACCCCAGAACTTTCAGAAAGGTAAAAATCAGCCAAGATTTTGACCTTGACCAGCTTTCGAATCAGGATATAAACTAAGTGCTGAAACCCAGGTTTTGAGTGTGTGGCCTTGACCACCTTCCCTCTTGGGTTGGAAGCTGTAGTCCCCACTGAACACATCCACTCTCCAACCAGAGGGCCAGGGCACCCATGCCTCACAGAAAGAATCTTTGATGATGGGAGGTGGGGGGGGGGGGCGAGGGGGCAGCGGCTGGTAAATGCAACCAGGCTAGAAGGCGCATTTGCTCAAATTTCTCCCCAAGGCATCTCCCCTTCGCTTCTGGACTCAGGGACTAGTGTTTTGCAAAAGGCTACACAGGAAAAGTATGGGTTGGTACTGACTCTGAGTTTCCATAGGGGGAGTCCTACAGCTGCATTTCCAGACACAGTTGACGCTCTCAAATATCTCTCATGCTATAGAGAGTACGTGGGCGGGCGATGCACTTCTCCAGGATTCATGAGAAAGAGCAGCAGAGGTGGGCTGTGAGGTTGGTAGCAGGAAATGGTTGAACCCAGCACATAGAGGGACCCTGGGGTGACTACGTTTATCAGCCTGAAATAAGCCAGACACTTAAACACCTAAGCAGGAAATACACAAGCCCCTCCTTTCTGAGCTAACTGGAAGAATGTGTGCTCATTCTCTCAAAAACTTTTACCCACTGACTTACCGGATATTCACAAAGTGATCAGTGCAGCCAGTCACTGTTGTACTGATTCTCAAGCAGGGGTAAAGGTGATGATCCCCACTACACAGATGAGCAGACTGAGGCTAGTCTACACCACTCAGCAGAGGCAGATCAGTGGGGCTAGCCTTGGATGCAGGCGCCCTCCTCTCCCCTCAGTCAGTGAGAGCTGAGCCAAGACCCCCAGCCCCCCACATAACAGCACATCCAAACTTCCCAATTGCTTCCAATGTTCCCTAGAGGGAGTACTTTTTTCTCATATAAAGAAAATTTTCTGGAAATTTATAAGTCCATGAGGAGCTTGAAAAGGATGTGTGTAAAGTAGGAAATAGAAATATTTGTGGGCCATTTTTGCCTCATCCTGTTAATGCTAATGACTTTTAGAGTGGATTTTTTTTTCCAAACCATTACTGTTATAATTAACAGCCTATGTGATTTAAATGCAAAATGCAATGAAGATGGCTGGATTATTTTCCTTCTTAAATTTTATGTTAGATTTTTAACGTTCCATAAGTATGGTCTTGAAAAACATAGGATAACCCTGAGAAAAACTGTTCAAACCTGGTTCAATTTGCAATCTTCCTCCTGGTAAATATTACTTTCTTTCATCCGAATGTTACATTCGGTGATAAAATTATCAAATAATTTTATCTGCCTTTCACTTCATTGTTCCCTAAATAGAGCAACCTACTGACATCTCTGCCTTAAAAATCAGGCTCCGACCGAACCCCCGCGTCTTTATGCAGCATTTCTTCCTTGCAGAAGGAACAGCCAAGGGATGTGAAGGAGAAAACCAAACAGACAAGCATGCGGGTTCTGGAAAACGGATCCCCCTAAGAGGCTGTCTCCCCCGGGGAACTGCAAGTCTTAGCCCCTGGCCGAGGAAGCGGAGGCTCGGTATTTCTTAGAGAGAGATTTCCCCCTTGACACCCCGGTGTGCGACGGATTAACTAGTTAGAAACTGGTGAGAGGCGGGGTCCCTGCGCCTGAGAGCGCGGGAGCCGGGTGCCCGTCCGTGCGGCCGGGCGGGAGCAGGGCTGGGCGGACTCCTCAGTCCGCTGCCCCCTAGGGCTTCTCGCAGGGAGGCCGGCTCGGCCCGCGCCCCTCCCTCCTAGGCTGGCCCCTTTCCTTTCCAGCGCCCAGGGCAGCTCCGCCGTCCAAACCCGAGCTGAGTTTGCTGACAGGGGCGCACGGGCTGGCAGCGCTGATGTCAGAGCCGGCGGACGGCCGTGATTGGATCTAATTAGACTTCGCAGCAGCAAATAGACAGGCTCCCTGCGTGATCGGCTTCAAAGTGGCTGGTGCCCAACAACTAGCAGAGGTGCCAAAGTAGAGCCTGCGCGCGGAGCCCGGACTCGGGGCGGCTGGGGCGGCGGGCGCTCCGCGGTCCCGGCCTGCGAGCTTGGTGCGGGCTCAGACCGCCGGCTCTGCCCGGCTGGACGCAGGTGACAGAGAGCCGCCAAAGGAGACGGTGACAGAGACCTCCAGAGGAGACGCCAGGAGTGCGAGCTTGCAGCCCCGAAAAGTAAGCCGGCCCCCGATCCGCAGGAGCGTCCCCGGCGGCTGCGACTCAGCTTTCCGAGTGTTGGAGAGGACTCCTCCCCGGGTCCACTCGCCGGCCGCTGCCATGGCATCGGTCCTGGGGACCAGCAGAGCGTCCGGAGGGCTGAGCGGTCAACTCAAATGCAAGTCCAAGCGGAGGAGGAGGCGGCGGGCCAAGCGGAAAGGTAAGGACCTGCTTCCGCGCCGCCTCTCGCGCACTCTCCGCGACGCGCGTCGCCTCTGTCTGCGCGCCCTGCCCGCTTCTAGCGGCCTCCCTCGGGATGCTGGGGCGACGTGGCCGGGGCCCGCCGAGCGCCCCGCTCCAGAGTCAGGTCCCTCCGTGAACGCCCAGGCTTCCGCAAGCCCGAGGGGTGGCCAACCAAGCGGGGACCCCCGCGGAAGGCGGTGCCCTCCGCGGCCTCCGGCACGGCTGCTGACCGTCGCGCACAGACGCCGGTGCCGAAGGAAACGTTCGCCTAAGCCCTAAGCGTCTCTAAGAACGAGGGACGGACCTCGCGCCAGCTTCTCCATCCCAATTGTCTTGGAGGCGGGAGTGGGCAAAAACCCTGGCGACCGCCTCCCCACGCTGGGTGACAGTTTCTATTCCGAGCGGTGCCGGCTGTTTTGTAAACACGGGGACCTGCAGCGAGAACAGGATTAGTCCGGGGGAAATAAGCAGAAATTAATGCATGAAAAGAGAAACAAGCATCGCAGCTCCTTAGAGATGAGGAAAGCTGCAAACCAGGAGGGGAGAGGAAGTGCCTGGTGTCAGGTTTGAGCCTGGCTCCCAAGGTGCTGGGAGACGAACGAGCCCCCAAAGTTAGTCTTCGGGTGGGCAGCTCAGGGTCCCCTCGGGGGCAGGGCGCAGCCGGCCGCTGCTCCGCCAGGAGGACGGCTCTGGGCGCCGTCCCACCGGTGTCTGTCCCTGGAAGGTGGCCGGAGCCCTCGGTGCGGCCGCCTCTTTCCCAGAGAGGAACTTATGTCAGCCGCTCCTTATGTCATGAGCCAGCAGGAGAAAGTTCAGTTATTATCTGAAATGTGTTGGGGGTTTTTTAAGTGACCAAAGAGCCCTAAAGAAAGACACAACCATCGTGTGTCAGGTTTCCCGGTTTCTCTGCTGGAGGATGTGGAGTTAGTTGTGGTTGAACATGTACCTCCTTCCCCAAGAATCTTCATCCTTGCCGAGGCCTAAGATAAGTTTCTGCCCCATCTCCTCCTAACTGCTTCCAAACGGTCCCGAGCTCTTCCCGACTTCTTCCTTTAGTAGAAATTAATCAGACGGTTTGAAGGAATAAATGCCAAGAACACACAGCCATTCATTATGATTGCATGTCAGGGTGGCAGGGAGCTAGTGACAGCTTCTAGGAGGGCTTCAGAGCCTTGGTGTAGGGGGTGATTCTGTAATTCTGGTTTAACTCTTGAGCTGCTGCAAAGAATGCTGGCTACTCACTTTGTTCCCTGAAAATTTCACTCTGAAACAGATCTGGTCAATGTCTTCCAAAAATAATGCTAACAGAAAGTGACAATGATATTGAAAAAAAAAAAAAACACAGAATTTAATAATGAGTGTAAATTTTTAAAGTAATGAAAAAGAAACATTGCCTTTTATGCTTCAAGTGTTCATGCGTTCCAGTATTATTTAGTATATTTAAATATTCAAATGGAAAAGTATGGAACAATATTTTACAACAAAGCAAAACCTATAGAAAGAAAATAGAAGCTGATGAACATTCATGTCTTTCTCCAAATTCATATTTTGCACCTTTAATTTAAAGGCAGTCATGTTAGCTTAGAAGGGATTCATTTTCAGAAAGGAAAGCAAGAAATCTGAAAGAGGACTTCATTGGCTATAAACTATGACAATTCAAAATAGAATTTTATGTGAAATATTTATACACTTTATTTTTAACATACCAAGTCTCTTAATTTTTATAGCCAAAAATGAAATAGGAAAAGGTATTCAGGATGTGTGTACTAACTTCAGCTACTCGAAAATTTATCTGTGGGGTGAAGTTTCCTATGTCATCTGCCAACAGCTTATCATGGTGGATGAGTCAAATCAAACCTCTAAGTGTTCACTTCTTAGGGAAAAGTTAGCAGTGTAGGTGTGTGTGGTCAATGAAAAGAAAACAACAATTACAGAGCTCTTTATTTGCATTTTCCTGGAAATAGATCAGTCTGTATATAATTCCTAATTATTACAGATGCTTTTTTCCCCTCTTCTATCAGGACAGTGGTGAATTTAAATTATGTTCTAATATTCATGAGTTTTAACAGCAGAAATAGAATAGAATAGTCTCAACTTTTAAGCTTATCTAATAATAGAACTCTGTATCTGTCACAGTTACAAGCCCATGTGTGTATGTGTGGCTGTTAAGTAATTTTGATAAGGCTCTGTTGAATACTGAGTAAAGCCAGTGATTATGAGCACACAGAAAGAGTTCTTTTCCTGTGTAAATGAATAAGTTAAAGTATATGTACATTTTTTGCCAGTTATAAGCGTATTTCCACCTATTCTCACAAACAGAATCATTTTGTTTGCATCATAACTTTTAGTTTCCCAGAGCTGTTAACCAAAATGCTACCGGCCTCTGTACAAATTCTCTAAACGTGGCTTTCCTGAGATTTCTTTATTATGCTTTTTATTGTCAGAATAATCTATAGGATCTGAAACAAAAGCTCTGTAGCTATAGTATAAGTGTGGAATTGACACGATACTCCCATTTATTATTACATAGAATCCAGAGCCTTGGAAATGAATTTTTTTTTCCTGTAGGAGATATTTTTTAGTCATGATACCACACAGAAAAGTCTATATCATTAAAAGTAAAAAAAAAAAAAAAAACTTAGTCGCAAAATATGACTTCGGGTATTAACTAGGAATGACCTGCATTTGTATTTGTCTCTCAGGTAAACTTTTTAAAAGACACTAAGCAAACCTCCCACCCCCAATCCTCCTGTTACCTCATTAGGACCCAGTGCCATCCATTTTTGCATTTTCCTTTGTGTGTTATTTTTTAGTTGGGACTTTATCTTATAAATTGTTTATGGATCTTTTACATTTTCTGTACAAACAGGAAATGTCAAATTTTGACTTTTTATGCAAAAAAGAAAAGCAGTTTTTTGAAAAGCTGAGCAAAGGACACTGTTCCCATCTCACTTGCACACTATGGTTCAGGACGGCCACCTGCCCAGCAACATGTGCACCCAGACTGTGGTTAAGGACGGTTCCTTCCCCTGTCATACATGAGCCCCATCAGCTTCTGCTTGTGTCTCGTGCAGACTTCCAGGAAATCCTGGCTACACGTGTAGTTTAGGAGACTTGCCTGCTACCTCCCACATGGAGCATCCTCTTAGCCAGTTCCTCGAGGAGGATCCTGGAGGCCGTGCTGGGCCTTCCAGTCCCGGGTGAGACTGTGTGCAGGTCTGTACGCAGCCTGTCCGTACTGGTCTTAGAGTCACACCTGCACGTGGTACAAAAGAACTGAAGGTGTGGATATTGTAAAAGGTTGTAAAAGTGCATATTTTAACCTTGAGTAGTAAAGGCAAAGGTGGAAGGTTTCTTAAATTAGTATCAGCTCAAGCAGGAAGCACAAAAGGCGGTACCATCAGAACAGGATAGCATATAAAATAAGTCACTTACATGTATCAGCTCCCTGAACCATGGACACCTCCAGGGAAATATGCCTGAGGAATTGAATAGGTGTATTTTTTAATTATTAAAATAGTATACATATTCTCTTTTGATCTCTTGGTGAGCTTTCTTTGGTGAGAGTAGTTTCCCAAAAAGAAACTGTGTATTGTCATGAAATGCATTTTGTAAGTAAAATATTTTTAACATTTGACCCATGAATACATACAGTGTATAAAACAATTGAAGTCTCTGCAAATTTAAAAAAAAAAAAAAGATTGCTCTTTAAATACAAATATATTAGGAAATGGATTGAGAACCAATACAAATTCAGTTCGTTCCAGGAGGTAAATAGGAAGACAGGGTTTTAAGTGAAGTGCATTAGTCACTAACACAGAGAAGGGGAACTTTGGGGAACTATTTGAAATGCTATAGAAACAATCCTTGGTAAGTAGATCCAGCTGAATGCAGCATCAACACACCACCTGTCTTTTTTGAGGCGTTTGACAGCAAGCTAAGTTAATGCTTGATTCTCACATATTATTCCAAGAAAATCCCTTACACAGAGTTCTAGAAAATTGGGGGGTAGCTCTGCAGAAGTAAGTAAGCTGATGAATCAGGAAGAGACAGGAGCAGCCGGTCATGAACTTGGGGAAATGCGGGGAAAGTTGGCCAAAGGGGCAGGATAAGGAGAGCATGTGGATGGCAGACGCAGGCTTGTTGTGAAATGGCATTCCATGAAAAGCTGATGAAATAGAAACATGGGCCAGAGATGAAAGTGGTAGAGGCCGGTGGGCTCATCCTACCTGGTGGGACTGCCTGCCTCCTGCATCGCAGCCAAGCATCCCTGCACGCACTAGCCTCACTGGCCCGCAGCTCCGGATCAAGGCCTGGATTTAGTGATGAAATTAAACTGACGGAACTGTTCGCCCTCTAATTGTATAAGGGCTTTTTCTTCCTTTCTCTTTTTAAAATGTGTATTAGTACCTCTGGTTTCTAGTGACCCGTGTAATAGCAGTAATTTGAGATTGCTTCAAGGGCATTAGATATGATGAGTGAACTTGAATTTAGAATAAAAATATGAGGCTCATGTATCCATCGCTAAACAGTGGTGATTGGGTTGTTGGAGAAGAGCTGCCCCAGAGGGGCTTCACGTAAGGATATGCAGAATAAGGAAACTGCAGCTTTCTTTTCTTGAGGCGTGGAGAGACAACTTCTACCCTGAAAGCATTCCACGTTCAATTTAAAAATCGTAGATGTTTGTGGTTGTGTGTGTGCATGTGTACGTATACATAGAGTGAAGACAGCTGAAACACCTGAGCATTTTTTATGTCTGCCTGCTTCTTTTTCTAAAATGCTAGAAAATTAAAGTCACTGTTTTTGTAATGGGGACAGTTTTGAACAGTTTATAAAACCAAAAGTAATACCGCAGATCTTCATCATTTAAAAATATTATCTCTGAATGCCGCATCGGAAAATGGAGCTTTTAATTCCTAGCAAAAAAGATTTCTAAAAAGATAAATTTTCATATAATAAGTGAGATTTTAAAGGTACTTATTTTAGCCATTTCTAAACTGGAAAAAAAAAAAGGAAAGAAAGGTAAATGCCCGAGTGAAATATGGAAAGCACAAGGTCCTTTGCAAAACATTCAAACTACTGAGTGTTGGCCTTTCCCCGAGCGTATACATCACAAGGAAGAACCACACAGCCACACGCTGCCTGCGCGCGGCCAAGACCCGCTCACGCTGTCGAGCCGCTGTGAACAGTGAAGCCAAATTAACCCCTGTCTGCTCAGTTAAATGGTTCTCCTGCACTGAAATGCAGAAATACATGCTGTGACATACAGGATTATGCAAAGAGAATTGTTTATTCCTCACTAATAATGCATTATAATTCCCTTAAGAACATATCACTGTCAAAGAAAAGAACATTACTTTCAAAAAGAGGGGAAACATCTTACTTAATTCTTGATCCACTCGTGAATTTGGTCTCTGCCTGTGGGATCCGGAAACAGAAAGAGGAGGGCAAGCTGAGAGATTTAAAACCTAGCCTCTTATACTCACATATGTTTGTACCTCAGTTCCAAACACCTCTCTTGGGTGATTAAAATTTTACTTCCTTGTTTATTTTATTTAGAAAGAGTGGGAGACAGGGGCTGTTGCTGGTTTCCTGACCTTGTTTCAGCAGTCACAGCAAAGGCGGCTCTCAGCGCCGTGACTGTCCATCCACACACTTGAGAGTGAATTCATTTTCCCAGGAATCCCATCCAAGAAACAGCAACCCAGAAGTGGAAATGTATGCTCTTCAAGCTATCAATAATTTTCCCCAAAATAAACTTGGCTGCTTGCAAAAACAGCCAATTTTTTTTCTGAAGAATGATAAATGATAAATATTTGAAAATAAAGAGTGAATCTGAGTGGCTAAGTTCTCTCCAAACACCATGGATATTTAGTCATCTTTTATTATAGTTACAGGTATTAAGTATGAAATAATTTAAGTATGAAAATAATTTCATCTTATTATTTCATGGATGGAGAATGACAGCAACCAGTATCTGGTTTCCGGTAAGAGAGTGGCTAGTCAGTGTCCCTTTTGTGTCATAAAATAGACACACGCAAGTTCACTATCATCTTGTTTAAATTATGAAAATTATCAAGTTAATGTTAAAAAATTTTTAAATCTCCAAAAACATCAAGCGTGGAATATGAATTTTATATTCATACTAAAGAGTGCATTTTATGCTTGATTAAGAAATAGTGTCCAATAAATGGGACATTTATAATGATAAAGAGTAGCATTAAAGACGGAAGAGACCTACAAACGTTCAGGCGACTTTAGGATTTTAGGATCATTTTCTTTGAATCCCTAAGAGATGCAATTTTAAAAGCTTTTTTAAAGCGAGGTTCACTTAAAATCATGGGCCTGGAGGAGGCTCCGTGGGGCTGCCTCGGTGCAGAGAAGGCAGACGGAACAGCCTCAGCCTGAAGAGGCCCGGCAAGGGGCTCAGGCTGGGATGTTCCAGCTCACGTCCACGCCTGCTGCCGTCCACAGCTTCCCTGACTGGGGAGGAAAGCTGGGGTGTAGGCTGAAAGTGGGCGAGGACAGCTAGCCCCTCCACTGCGATGACTGCTCCCTTCAGCTACAATCTGGTTCCATCCCTTCCACCAAGCACTTTATACCAGTGCCCACTAAAGTCTCCCACAGAAAGGTCGAGGCTTCTTTCTGTGGCGCGTCACTTTCGGATGATAAACAAACAGTGAACATTGCTCAGAATGCATTAGCAAATCCTCCTTTCTGGAATCTCTGCTCTACAGATGTGACTCTGCCACCCAAATGCTAGCTCAGGGCTTCCAGGGGGTCGCACACAATAGAAAGTGTTCCTTTAAATGCCTCCGCCAGGATGTGCTTTGCAGACTTTCACAGGTTTAATTAATCTTTACTGCTCCATTTATTTGAGATGCGATCTCTAATTCTTGTTTCCTTCCGCTGATAGAAGACCTGCCTCATCACTATGCAGTGTCTTACGTGATTTCTCAAATATGGCATGAAAGTAGGACAGAGGGGACCCAGTTCTCTGAAACTGGAGCCCGAGTCAAATCCTCTCTGTTTAAAATCAAATAGAAAGTGGGGCGGCTCTGTTTCTCAGAAGCAGGACTTGGGAATCGTGATAAAGTAGCTCACAGCATGCTCCTAGAACACCAATAATTGATTTAAAAATGACTTTATCAGCCTAAATCCATCGGAAGTACACAGATGGCCTCTCTTTAAAATTAATGCAATATTTCCTAAAAGTTTAATTGCTCTTGGAAAAGTCCAATGTAATGAACATGACAGACACGTCAGCAAAGCAGACCCTGGCCTCCTCCCTGGAAGCCAGGCTGTGTCCGCTCGTCCCTGTCCAGAGCAGATGCTCCTTCTGCGTTTGGCTGGCGGCTGCGGAGCCCGTGTCCTCACAGGAAACACTGTCCCCGTCAGACCATGGAAGGTGCACAAGCTCAGGTACTGCCTGTCGTGTACAACTTTAAAAGATTTTTGTTTTAATCTGGGTGTTGCGCAAAACGATATTAAGCATCACACCTGCTCCTATCCCTTAGCCGAGTAAAAACATGGAAGACCCGCTTTAACCACAGACGTAAAGATGCTCTGTTTGTGTTTCAAATCTAAATATTCATACTGTGGGTGAAACTTTGTAAAGGACCTTCTGAATTCTAACAGAATTCTAACAGAAAGTGACTTTTTCATTCAAAACATACAGTTTTGGGAGAATATTTTTTTTAATTCAGATGAGTCTGTGCTGCTATTTTCCTTTCTGAGGAAGAAGTGAATTTGAAATCAAAATCATTGATATATCCTGAGGATAAATAGTAGCTTTTTAAAAGCTCTGTCACAGTAGGACAGGGAGTGCAGTATCCTTGACGGATACTGAACAGAGAACAAATGCTGTCCCCCTGACGGTGGCTCTGGGGGCAGCACGTGTGTCCCTGCGCCAGCCCCTCCCAGAACTGGAGACAGGGATCTGCTCAGGGCTGGTGGAAACTGGGGGGATCTTCTCTCCCCAAGCAGTTAGGATAAGAACGTTACTCACTTTAGATCTAAAAATTGTGCAGTTCATATTTTATTGTTATCACCTTTTAGGGGAGTTAAATTTATTTGGGGCTTTTGTGTGTAGATAGTGAATAGAGTTCAAGTCATTAAAAATTATACTTTCTGTAGGCTACTAATATATGCAAACAATATATACAGATGACAGATTTAAGATATATGTCAATATTTATTGACATAATGAATATTGAAATATTAAAAGATTGTCCATCAGCTGTCTGGAATAGCAGAAGTCTAACACAGACTCATTTTTAGATGAACATTTTAAAAATCAAGTGTAGAAAAAAGTCTTGAGAGGATGAACTCCTTAAAAGACAGTGAAAAAATAAACTTGGTTTATGATCATGATGTTTAGCATTGAGGAAAACATCTTTTTATTCTATAATTTCCTAAAGAAGTAAAATATATCTTTTTGTTATTGCATCTAATAATCTATCCTCTTATGTCACAAAATACGAGAAACAGAAACCATGGAGGCACTTGGGCTGTTGACAGGAGGAGAGGGGAGGGAGACACAGAGAGTCACTTCCAGGTCTCTTTCTTCCTGTGCTCTGGTCAGAGCTCACCTTCCTGTACTTCATCTTCTGTATCTTCCACAACAGAGCGGGCCCTTGATTGAAAGGGCGGGATACGAGACCCAGCTCTGCTCTCTTTGCAGTTTGCCTTAAACGCTGTATGTGACTCAGACAAGCGCTAGATTCGACCTGTGTTAGTGCCTTTATTCACTTGCAGTTGTGACACCTCGGGCACCTGCTCTAGACTGGGAAAAGACCTAGGAACTACAAAGGTACAAGAGAAAAAAAAGGTGATAGAGTCCTCCTTTTCTCTGAGTTTGTACTGAATTTGGGGACTAGATACACAAATGTACAATCATAGGAAATGAAAACAGACTCTGTGACCCAACACAGTTTTAGGTCTTATGGGAATTTTAATGCCCATTTTTATCATATATATTACAAAATTGAATTTCTTTTATCATTTCAAGTGAAACTACATATATAAAAATTAAATGACTAAAATGCAAACTTCTGTAGGTCTGAACATTTTTATCCCCTTTGCACTGTCAAAACATATTAGCTGCTCAGTTAAGATCCACTGAGAACGTTGATTTCATTTTTGAAATAAAGTCGCTTGAAGCAATAATCAGAATATAGTAAGAGGGAAGCTTTTCTAAAGAGACTGGGTGCAGATGGCGTGAGCTGCTACAGTTTACAAACTACAAAAGGAACTGAGTGAGGGGTTACTGGCGATTTCATAAGTCACCTGGTGTGATGACCCCTCGGGAAGGACACGGCTTCTCCCCTTCTTGTTTCATTAATTGTCTGCAGGTTTGATCGGTGGGTGTTGGTCTGTGTGCAAGATGTGGTCCTTGGAGGATGGGAGCCAGGTACACTCGGTGTGTTCCCAGAAATTAGCACACAGGCTCTCTCACTGTACACCATCAACCAACGGTTGTTGCTGAATTCACTTATAAAGAGCACCTACTGACTTATTTTCGAGTCATTGGTGTGGAATGTTGAGTGCGCTCATTCAACAGACGTTCATGAGACGTCTTTATGTGTCTGCACTGCACTAAACGTCAGGGATTAAGCAGTCCAGAAGTTCTGGGAAATGTTCTGAGTCAGAAAGCACATCTCAACATGGCCGTGCGGTCCATGCTAAAGAGATAGTCCACCCCCTCAGGAAGCTGGGCAGCACCCCGTGCCCTTTGCCAAGCCAGCCCCCCACCCCTCCCCACAGGTCTGCATGCTCAAGGGTGTTTGTGTAGATGGGATGAGGGGCCACCCTCAGAGCCAGAGAATGCCCAAGGTGCCTCTTAGTGACACTGGTGCCCACACACCCTTGACCCTGAGGACTTCTTGGTCTCTCGACTCTGTGCCTTCAGCCTGGGCTCTGGGGTGTCCCCCCTCCACCCGCCTCGGGAGTGCACATCTGTTCTTGAGCCCATCCTACTGCAACCAGCCCCCAATGCCTCCTCCGAGACAGGCCCAGGCGCTACCCCAAGCTCAGCTTCCACCCTGCTTCTCGTTGCCCAGAGATCCACTCTGTCCTCATGGCTGAGGGCAGAACTTGTGTGCGTCTATGCAGATCAGAAGTCTAGCATGTGAGTAAAGCCGGCGTCTCACCTGCGCGATGGCTGGCATCTCTCTGCCCAGAGGTGATACAAAGTAGGACACAGGGCTCATCCCAGTGGTCATGGGAGGCCATCCCGCCACTGTGTCCACTCAGGGCTGTGGACACAGGATACCCTGTGGGAAAGGCAAATTACTGGACTCATCCTTTGTATCTGTGTAGATGGCACGTTTCCTGGTCCTTCTTCCCTCTTACCTGAGACGGCCTTGGGGCAATCTGTCTCTCCATCTATCCATCCATCTTTGTTTCCATCTCACACATATGAATTAAGTGGGTGACCAGGGTGCAGCGCCAGGAGATAAAATTCTTCAGAGCACGACTTGCCTGGTCTGGCTGCAGTGATGCAGGCTGCTCCAGTGGGTCTTGGTATTTATCTATAATGATGCTTAGGGAAGTCTCCAAACTTGAACATCAGGAAGACAATGAAAAATGCACACTGTTAAAAATTGAAACCATATACTGGACTGAATGCTACATCCCACTTGTAAGTATTTGTAATAAATAAATAGTTACTTGGTGTGCAACACTCCGTGTGTGACACCACTGGGCCCCCTGGTACGGGAGCAGGGGGATGTTGAGTTTACCCACATCCAGGGAAAGTATAGAACTAAATGTTCATAAGGTTGGATGTGTCTATTTTACAGAATGTCAGCCTCACTCAAAAGGTTAGCAAAACACAAGGGAGGGCAAACCGTGAAAGATTCATCTAGTTGAGACCCTGGTATTCAGTTTTCAACAAGATTGTCTTGGTTCATCACATGTAAACCAGCCATGCTGAGGCCATTCAACCTACTGCCCATGTGGCCCTTAGACAATAAGAACTAAAATTAGTCACTAATATTTATTGAGCACCTACACTGTTTGATTCCAGAAATTCCTCTCTGCTACTCCATTTCCTTATAAAATGGAATGATATTTGAACTGTAGATTGTGATATATATATTTCTTGTATATTTCACATACATATATATGTGCATATATATATATATATATATATACACACACATTCACTCAGAGATTAGCAAAACATTGTCATATTTAGGTGACCTATAAATGAACTTTTAGGACAAAATTTAGAATAGAGAGGGTTTTGGGTACTTATTAGTCTAAGTCAACTGTACAAAAAAATGTAGACAGATAGTATATTAGTTGGCTAGGGCTGTATAACAAACACCACAGCAAAAATTTATGCTCTCTCAGTCCTAGAAGCTGGAGACGGGAATCAGACGTCAGCAGGGCCGGTCACCCCCAAGGCCACACCCTGCGTCCCCATGTGATCTCCCTCTGTGTGTGTCTGTGGTGGGGACACAACTCTGCCAGAAACAGACAGAAGTTACATTCTGTTTACCTTTAGAGACGTTTCCCAAACCTAAACACACCGTGGGTTCATCAACATCCTCTTCCAAGAAACATCCTCTCCACCTCAATAAGGGCCAGAAAATTCGTGTTACATCTTTGTCACCATGATACCTCTAGTATATAAACCATAAAGTCTGTATTGGATGAGAAATACTCATAGAATCCGACTGACCCTTAGGCTTGATGAGATAATGCCTGGAATACTTTTTCTTGATTATTTTGTCATGAGTATTCCCAGCTGATCTGATGATGTAACCGATGTGGATTTTATTTCACTCAGCCTCTTGTGTCCTTTCCCGCCCCGCAAAGACCCCCATTTCTAGCTAAAGGTGGTGTGATCTCGGATATTCTGCGGTGGGTTCCCTTCCCCCCTGCCCCACCACGGAGGCTCTTTCTCCGCAGAATCAGTCCTACGCCTTCCTTCTTGAGAGGTTAAGTAAAGGTCCTCTTTGTTTCTGGATGAGGGAAGGGGGACCCTGAGGCAAGCGTCTCCTTCCAAGAGCTGGACCATGAGGAACCAGACCTGGACCCAGAACCTTTGGTATTCAGCCAGGTGCTCTTGGTGAGGACCCACCACCCTGCTGTGGAGGCAAACACGCAGATCCCTGGGAAACAGGGGCTCATTGTCTCTCGGGGATTCTGAGCAAACATCTAGAGAATGTCCTCAGTGCCTGTGAGTTCTGCCACATGGAGCAAGATAGAAGTCTCGGGTCAGCGGGAGGGGGAACTCTGTGCTTCTGGTTTTCACAGAGGTGCTGAGCATGAAGCCAGCTCATATCGTGATGTGTTTGAGTGTGTGACTATGAATGTGTATTTGTGGGGATGTATTTGCATGTAGGTAAACACATATGTTTATGTATACACATGCTTACATACAACTGTGCTTAAGTAGCCTTTGCTTAAGTAGCCTCCAATTATCTGGTTGGATGGTTGAAGAAACTTTTAGAGATCGTTCAACCAACTCAGACATTCAACATCTTCATTGTTCAGATATCTACATAATACACACTCACTCCAAAGTAAATATTAATTGTGGTACAAGGTAAAAATTAGTCAACAATGATAATTAATTAATATTAGAGGTGAAGAAATTTTAAATTCTATTTTTAAAAATCAAATACAAGAATAGAAAGCCTGAGTGCTATACATACACAACCCCTGCCTGCACAATACCTAGATACACAACACCTGCTTACACAACACCTATGTACACACTTGCATACACAACACCTCTATGTACTGTATCTATAGACACACTCCTATATACACAACTGTACATACACAGCCTCTGCACACACAACACACACAAAAAGGTACATCTAGTGGGCAGAGCCTGGTGGGTTGCCATCTCTGGGGTTGCACAGGGTCAGACATGACTGAAGCGACCTAGCAGCAGCAGCAGTGAGCACAGTTTATGGTCATATTCAAATTGATCTCTTGCAGTGAAAATGAGGCCTATCCTTCACTCAGTGAAACCCTGGAGCTAAATCTGAATGTTCTAAAACCTTCTCATCATACGTAACTACCCTTCTTGTGCATCTGGATTTAAAAGGAGAGCATCCTGACCTACCTTGTGTGTGTCTGTGTTGGTGTACAGGATATTTTTCATAAACTGCCATGTATAAAGAATATATTTAATGTTCCAGTTTCCTAGATTAAACTAGCTCAGAGTCTGTCTGGTATACAAGTCAAAATCAGCTTGAAGCCACAAGTAAACATATAGGTTCTGTTTCCAATCACTGAGTAAATGGATGAAAAGTGGCTTACAAATTAGATTTGGGTAGAGAATCATCAAACAGGACATCTGAACTCAGTATATGACAACTGATCCTGGAAGTGTCAACTTTGAAACAAAGCAGTTAAATGACAGAGACCCTTGTAAGTAAACAGCCTGTTCCCCAGCGTAACAAAGGACATTAGCATTAAGGGGATATAAGCAACTCCATGGGCACAAATGGACTGAAATTGCTCGTCCCATCTGTTCAACATCTTACTTATAAAATCATTCCACGTAAACACACACAGGTAGATTTCTGGATTTATAAAATCCCTTTGTGAACAATCGTAAATGTTCTTGGTGACATCGTATTGATGTGTATGACAGGAGAATGACCTGGATCCCTTACTTTCAGAATGGGAGGCTGCCTCACACCACTGACCTTGAGCAGAGAGTGGCCTGAGCCAGTCTCTTCAGACCCCTCCCCGATTGTCCTGTGGAGCTGGCAGCAGCTCCAGACCCCAGGCTGGGTCAGGGAAGAGCTGAGGGTGGATGAAAGTACAACCTGCATCCGACGGAAGGGCCCCTGAGCCCGGAGCAGGCCTGACGCAGAGGTCACACCTGGGCTCAAGTTACACGTGGCAGGCCGTCTATGCGGCCTCCCTGAACTTCCCTGCTGTTGCAAAATTCTCCAGTTGCAAAAATGTCTCCAAACGCTCAGCTGTCTTTCAGTAGCAGCTGTCCCTAATCTCAGTGTCTCAGTGTGTGTGTGTGTGTTGGGGGGGGTGTGTATGGTATGTGGGGAGGTGTGTTTGTGGGTGTGTGTGTATGTGTATGTGGGTAGAGAGGGTATTGCTGTGTTAGCTGCTCTCAAAACGTGCCTCCAGTGGCTGTCTAGCACTCACTGCTTGTTAAGGAGGGAACTTGTGTGTCCAGGTGTGCCCAGGTGGTGTCTGTGTACACCTGAGTGTGGGCCTATTGGATACAGTGCTCGTCAGGACCCTGGAAGTCTCGCGGGGACTCTGTGCTGTTCAACTCATACTTCTGTGAAACCATCAGCCAGTGTCCACTCGCCTTCTGTCACCACCTGCGACCTCTCCAGGTATGTCCTCTCCCAGGTGCTCAGGCCCACCTGCCTCCTTCCAGCTACGCATTTTCCCCCAAAGGCCACTGTCAAAATCTGATGTCATCTGGTTGATGGTGTACACAAACATGAATGAAAAAAAAAGTACAAATGGAGAAACGTGCTGTCACAACGAGGGGGCCTGCCTGCTAGCCGGCAAACCGTTCTGCCCAGTGCGCGTAGTGACAGCAGTTCTCATCAGCAGCAGCGAGACTGAGTGAGGTCCCTCCAGAAGGGGTGACAGGGAACCTTCACAGCCCCCGACTCTGCAGCGGGGAGAACACAGCCTGCTTCCATCGGGGCTTTCCATGCCTGCTTCTTCACGCAAAACATGCCCAGAAAACAGAAGGAAAGGAGAGAATCGCATAACACACCTGGAGATTTCCTAACTTTTTGTGTAACAGAGTCCATCAAACTTATATAATCTTTGCTTGTTTAAGAGCTGTGTGAATTCTTTCCAAAAATGTGAATTTTTATAAGACGATAAATGGTTCTATTTCTGCTTGGAAAACAGCAATTTTGCATAAAGTCGTGGTTTTGAACACCGACTGTGTGTCAGGAGCTGTGCACAGAGTCAGGCACATGTAAGGAAGCAGTCTCTGTCACTCTGGCCTCCGCCGCAGAGGCACCCGCGCATGAGTTTGAAATGTGCGCTTTAAATACTGCTGATAACTCTGCTGTTCTGTACGTTTCTTAATGGATCTTAGGTATGTGTAATTTGGAATTTTTAAAACTTTTTAACAGGTGTATTTTGAGCAACAGAAATCTTGGGCAGTTGAGACTCCTGGGAGCTAAAGGTCAGTCTGACATGAATCAGTTCAGCTCAGTCACTCAGTCGTGTCCGACTCTTTGCTCTCCCATGGACTGCAGCACGGCAGGCCTCCCTGTCCATCACCAACTCCCGGAGCTTACTCAAACTCATGTCCATCAAGTCTGTGATGCCATCCAACCATCTCATCCTCTGTCGTCTTCTTCTCCTCCCGCCTTCAGTCTTTCCCAGGATCAGGGTCTTTTCAAATGAGTCAGCTCTTCGCATCAGGTGGCCAAAGTATTAGAGTTTCAGCTTTAGCATCAGTCCTTTTCATGAATATTCAGTACTGATTTCTTTAGGATTAACTGGTTTGACCTCCTTGCAGTCCAGGGGACTCTCAAGAGTCTTCTCCAACACCACTGTTCAAAGGCATCAAGTCTTCAGTGCTCAGCTTCAGCTTCAGCTATCTTCATCTTTCTTTATCTGACATGAATGGGGGCCACCAAAGAAGGTCTCTGAGCCACACATTGTTCCTGTGGACCCTGCACATGTAAACCTGCAGAAAGCACAAAGGAAGAACTTTCTCAGTTATCTTCAGGGCTATGAGATCACATCCTCAATTTCAAGAGCCCGAGTAGTTAACAGTCACAGCCCCTGATGACTGGAACCTGTCATATAAGACAGGAGAGAGTAACTGAGAAGATAAGTGACTTCAGATGATGCAAATGGTGAACAGCTCTAAACATCTTCCGATTTCCTCTCATTTGCACCTTTCTCCTCTGCTCAGTGTGGGAGGGCACCCTACATGTCCACCTGGGGACAACATGCCCTCATCCGAGACCCGAGCCACACAAACCTGTGCAGACAGGCACTCCCACCTCTCCAGGCGCGTCCCCAGGAGCCGGCTGTGTCTCCTTCCTGCTGTGCGACCTCAGTCCATCCCAGCGTGACAGTGACAACACCACTCCCACAGGAATCATAGGAGGCAGGGTGGTTACAGGCAGCCACAGCTGCAAGATGGGAGCCTCCAGTATCGGAGCGGTGCCCAGGGCTGGGCTGAGACGCCCGTGGCCTGTTTGAGGGACCCCGGGAGCCCCAGATGGGCCAGGCCTCAGGTGACCGTGGGCTCGAGGCTCCTCAGGTTTGAGGGGATTGATATCCAGCATGACCGACGGTGCACAGGACACCTGGGCACAGCGGGCCCTGATGCAATTCTCACCGCCCCCCTATCCCAGGCATCTCGGGAGCACGTTGGGAACCCTGCTCCACGTGGTCGGAGCAGGTTGAGAAACAGTGTCAGGAGCAAAGCTGAACCTTAAAGTCCTCGTTGTGACAGAAGAGATGAGGCTGGAGGGAGGGGTGGGTGTGACTGCTGGAGTAGATGGTGGGGAATGAAGAGCAGGAAGCAGTCAGTGGGCTCGAGTCCAGGTGGTCAAACCAAACACACATTCATCATTAGTATTTATTCTAAATAGCAACTTTTGAGGAGAAAGGGTGATAATTATCCAAGACCCATGAGGCCCCCAGTGCCTAATTCAGTGCCTCCCAACACTGTGGTGGGCACAGGTGCTCAGAACTTATTATGAAGGTTCCAAGATGATCAGAAGAAATACAGATGTATTAGGAATTAAATGTAACGCTTCTGGCCTGAGTACAAAGGACAATAAATATTGTTGGCACGGGACAAATTAATAACCAGCATAAATCACAGATGACGAGGACACGGCTGCCCTAGAACCCCTGCTGTCTTCTTTCCCCTTCTGATGGACTATAAACCTCCAGAGCAGCGTGTGGCGGCCCAGGACGTACTGTCCTCCCAGAGACACCTGGGAGGGGAGGCCTCTCAGGAGGGTGGCGCACACACACAGAATGACCGGGGAAGGAGAAGGCAGCTACTTCTCAAATTAGCATAATTAGTAATTATCCCTTAATAGCCCCACTCGGCTTCAGAGACTTGGCACTTGAAATTCTGCTTAAAGTTCAGTGAGAAAAAAAACAAATTTCATGCTGAAATGTCTCAATAACACAGCTCAGTTGCCAAGGTAATCATCTGCTTGCGGTAAAGGGAAGGAGATGAGCAGGTATACACCTGAGCCCTCCCCTGTCGGAAGGATGTGTGCAATCACACCTATTTGGACAGAAAACGACAAAGAGCGTGCCACATCCTAAAATGTGCCCCAGTCTCTCTTCCTGTCTTTGAAGACACTTTCAGAATTTTCCCTCCCTGGGGAGCCCATGTCACCAGCCAGGTACTAAGAGCCATTCCATCTAATGAAACATAATATCACTTCCCAAAGATCAAAGTCTGTCCAAAATAGAGATGGTATGGAAAAGATAAAATAAAACACAAAGAAAGAAAAAGCAAACAGATGCATCAATGTCATAGCCAGCAGCTAACAAATCTTACACACCTTTCTATTTGCCTATTGGAACTCAAGTCCAAATAAGAGCTAATAACCCTGAGATTTAGTATTCATGGCAAGGAAACAGATGGATTCTTTCTCATTTTATGAAGACGTGTTTGGCAGAACACAGAGGAGACATAGTTAGAATTTTTTTCAGCTAAACAGTATCTCTCTTTAGCCTGGGCAAGGAACACTTTGCAACTTGTCAAAGCAGTCTTCTGATACTAATTCATTGAAGCCATTTGTGGAAAGTTACACTACCACCTCATGTGATTTGATCGATGAACCACTTGGTGGAGATTCAGATAGGAAGGTAAGCAGGTCTCCAGTTGGCAACTGTGGTCGACACTGGTTCAGCACAGGAGCAGGAGCTGCTCCGCTAAGAGATCAGTGGTGTCAGGAGGCTGAGGGTGGAGACGATCAGCGGAGTCTGGGACTGCTTGTTCTCATGGTTAGCATGCTCCCCTCGGCACATCCTCTCCACTGACCTCAGTTCTCTCCTCCAACCACTGCCACACGCTCCTTGCTGTTATTTTCATGGGGCACCCCTGACCCGTTCCCAGATTAGCCCACTGTGCTGGCCATCCTTCCATGTGGCTCACAGGCTCATGAGTTGTTTGACTCTCAAAAGTAAGGTGGAAGGAAGGAAGACTGATATTTGATCCTCACTTCCCACATGGAACATTTCACAGATGCCTTCTCGCTGAATCCTCTCAGTGACTCAGCAAGGTAGGCATCCTTACCTGTGGTTTTCAGGAAAGGAAAATAAGGTTCTAAAATGATACAGAATATGGTTAAAAGAGGACTTAACCTGAACCTAAAGTTTTCCCAG
This sequence comes from Madoqua kirkii, assembly GCA_006408675.1. Classification (NCBI taxonomy): domain Eukaryota; kingdom Metazoa; phylum Chordata; class Mammalia; order Artiodactyla; family Bovidae; genus Madoqua; species Madoqua kirkii. The sequence goes on from SJYC01135074.1 coordinate 25,371, forward strand.
GACTCAAACCATCTCTCAAAGCTCACGCCTTCTTGAAACACCAAGCAACATTTTCGCAGCTCCATTTTTGAGGAAATTCCATATTGTCTTTCATAGTGGCTGTTCCATTTCACATTCCCACCAGCAGTGCATCAGGACTCCCTTTTCTGCACACCTTCAGCAACACTTGCTGTTTCTTGGGTTTGGGCTTTTTTCAATGGCCATTCTAACATGTGTGAGGTAACATCTCAGTTTTCATTTGTTGTTAACAAGCGATGTTGAGCAGCTTTTCATATACTTGTTGGCCATTTATATGCCTGTTCAAGAAATGTCTGTTCAAGTAAGTCATTTGCCTATTTTTAATCAGTTGTTTCTTTTTCACTATTGAGTCCTAAGTGTTCTTTCCAAGAGTTTTGAAAATTAACCCCTCCTCAGATACGTGGTTCGTAAATATTTTCTCCCATCTGTAGGCTCTGTTTTCAGTTCGGTTGCTGGTTTCTTTTGCTGTACATAAGCTTCTTAGTTTGATGTAGTCCCATTTGCTTGCTTTCACTTTTGTAACCTGTGGTTTTGATGTAAATAAAGATTCAAGTTCATTTTTGCTCTTGGGAGTTTCTAGTGTTCCCATCATCATTTGTTGCAGATGGTACTTTACCTGTTGTAGTTTCTTAATGCCCTTGTCAAAGGCTAGTTGACTATATATGCGTGAGGTTTCTTTTTGTGGACTCTGTTCTGTCTTGTTGGCCTGTACATCTGTCTTTCTGCCATATTGCTTTAATTACTGTTTGTAATAAATTTTGAAATCTGGGAATCTAATGCCTCCAGCTTTGTTCACTTTTCTCCAAACTGATGTGGTTCTTTGGGGTCTTTATGGCTCCACATGAATTTTAGGATTGTGCTATTGATACTTTAATGGAGATAGCATTGACTCTATAGATTATTTTGTGTTTGGAAATTTTTAACAATGATAAATCTTTCAATCCATGAACATGGGATGTCTTTCCGTTTGTTTTTTATTTCCTTCATCAGTGTTTTATTGTTTTCAGTGTACAAGTCTTTCACTACCGTGGTTAAGTTTATTTCTGACTATTTTGTTATTTTGATGTTATACTAAATGGGACTGTTTTCTTACTTTCCTTTCCTGCTGGTTCTGTGTTTGTCTACAGAAATACAACTGATTATTGTATGTTGATTTTGTATCCTAAAACTTAACCTGTTTATTATGCCCAATAATATTTTTGTGGCATGTTTGAGGTTTATAAATATGGGATTATATCAATATCATCTGCTAATGTATATCACTTCCCTTCTTCCTCTCCAGTTTAGATTCCTTTTCATTCTTCTTCTTGCCCAGTTTACCTAGCTGGGACTTCCAGTATTGTGTTGAGTAGAAGTGGTAACAGTAGGTATCCTTGTCTTGTTCCTGATATTAGAGGAAAAGCTTTCAATTTTTCATCATTCAGTATGCTAGTAATCCTGCTTCTGGAATTTACCCAAAAGAAATAAAATCAGGATCTGGAAGAGACATCTTACTTTCATGTCCATTGCAGCTCTGCTCACAGTGATCCAGATGTGGACATGACCAGAATCTTGAAATGAGTTAGAATATTATTTAGTCTTTAAAAAGGGAAATCTGCCATTTTCAATACAATGGAGAAACCTAGAAGACATTATGTTAAGTGAGGCAGGCCATCACTGAAGCAAAAGCTATTGTGTGATTCCACATAGCTGAGTATCTAGAAAAGTCGGATTCTTAGAAATGGAGATATAATTATGGTGGCAGGGGCCCAGAAAATTGAAAACGGGGAATTTTAACAGGAATAAGGTTTGATATGCAGGATGGGTGAGTTCTAAACAGCTTCTGTGCAGTGTGCCTGATGATAGCAGTGCGGTGTTGCTAGGAGGGTAGAGCTCACACTGTGCTCTTGGCATGGGCGTGCACACATACACACACAGAGACACATACATGCACACACACAAGGGAAGGGCACAAGGGCGCTTGGGGAGATTTGGACATCTCTCAGCTGATTGTGGTGATGCTACTGCACGCATACATGTACACACAAGCATACACACATGCACACAAACACATGTACACAAGGAAAAGGCACAAGGGTACTTGAGATTTGGACAGCTCTCAGCCGATTGTGGTGACGCTACCAAAGCATTAGCGCACGTCCACACTCATCAGATCCACACAGCTGGCCAGGGTCGAGCACACTGACCTGTGAAATTGTGCAGGAATCCAGGACTCCTGGAGAAGGCAGCTTTGAGAAAGGAACTCAGTGACAAAGCTGTCTTTGGAAACACTTTGTTTTGATGCAAATAACTTGTATGTCCATTTCATAAACTAAGAAAAGCCCTGGGGCTGGGTGTGTGCAGAGAAGAGCATGGCAAACGACGTCAACACGCCTTCATGCTGCCATCTCCGGAGGATGTCTTTCAAGTGGGGATGCTCTGGAGAGTATTGTCCTTCTGGTGAGGACATCGATGTGTTTATTAGTGGCAGAGATCTGTGGTCTCAGTGCAGGAAGAACAGGATCGGAGGGACCAGATTCTATTTCAGAGCAGAAGTTACATGGTTGCACAGTTGGACATCTAGAGACGGATTCCCAGTTTGTTGAAACTGTAGGACTGTTTTTCCTTGAAATGAAACTATTTGAAGGACCCAAGAGGAATTGAAAACACTGCTGTTGAAACATCCTTTGGGCTCAGTGTTTGAGAAGGAGGAAGGACTGTAGCAAACTTTATCATCTAGTTATGTGGATGCCAGCCACAGACTGCTCTTGGCTTCCAGAAGGAAGACAAGCCCGCAAGGAAGGCACAGGAAGATCTGGTTCTGCAGTCAGGTCAGGAACCCCTTTTGCTGTCCCACCTTTCATTGTACCCTGTCCTGTCCGTGCCCATTTCTCACCCTGATTCCTGACACATAGAATATCCCTGCTTCTAAGTGGCAAGATGATATCAGAGATTCCACAAGCCTGTGCGGGACCTGAGGCCTGGCCTGTTCAGGAGATAAACAGCCACCTGCCCTCCATGAGCAGGCTAAGAAAACAGCATCTTCACAGACAAAGTAAGTAACCAGCCAAGGAAGACAAAGCAGGGGGTCTGGCTGGTCCCATAATTTCTGTCCTTTCACCAGATGAAAGTGGGTCAACATTTTATGCTGCTCATATTGGGTGTCATCATTTTAGCTCCACTAATAAAAGCTAATGGCTGGTTAACTGTTAGTGGGAACTGGAATCTCAGATAAAGAACAGAAAGAAAGATAAAATGGCAAATATATGTTTAAAAATCAGGCGTTAAGCCACCAAGATGCTCCTGTAAAGTATAACTTTCAGATCCAGTGATATCTGGGGAAGACGTGTTGAACAGAAAGAAAGTCACTGAATGTTGACCTTGAGCTTAGGTCTTTCTCATGCCTCCGCTTGTGTCTGGGAGTCAGCAACGCAGAGCGGAGTCAGGGCTGGAGCCATGGGAAGCCCTGGGGCGCCCTAGGCTTCTCTGTTCCACAGATGGCCCCAGGGTGTACATATGGTAAGCTGCCCCCTCTTCAGTTTGGGGAGCATGGTTTTCAGTTTAATCATCTTACTCATTACAAATGTCTCTAAACTGTCTCTTTCCCTTTGTTGACCTTTGCTGACCCATCTTTCCTGGAGACTTCACCGTCCCGGAGTCACCACCCTTTCCCAGCCCCCTGCCTCTCCCCTCTAGCAGCTGACCCCCCAGGGCCCTGCAGCACTGATGCAGACCTGCCCTGTCCATACGGCCAGCCCTGCCCACAAGTTTCACCTCATCCATCCCACCAGTAGCATTCCAGGCCCCATCCACCCTCTACAATCTCAAAATCAGCCTCGGACATGGGCCCACCCTTCACAGTAGAGCAACTCCAGGGCCAAAAGCTTTGAACTCACCATGTTACATCAAGATGGTGGTCATGTCAAAGTCATGCTAATGCTATAGAAGTCTGGGAAATGAAACTTTAATTAAATAGTGGAAAACCCAATCTAATTTTATCTCTTAATTTTAATGAATTTATGAGATTTCAAGTGTGAATTTTCACACTGAATGAAACAGTTCATAGGATTTCCACCCACCCCTTTGCCTCTAGGCCTGTGCTCCTGGACTGAGCACCTCTGGACTTAGGGCCTGGCTGCCCAGAGCGTTCACTTCTCCGTCTGTTCTCTTCCCACTCAGGCAATGGGCCAGTAAGTTCAACAGACATGAAAAGAGAGAAAAGATAAGCCAACACTGGACAGGTGAAGGCTGCAGTGTCTGACCAGCTCCCAGAGTGACCAGCCGGTCAGTCCCCAGGGGAGTGGGGAGGGCTGGGTCCCCCCAGCCAACACATGGGGGTCATCAGCACATGGGGGTCATCACCAGCCGCTCAGCTGTCTACATGAGACATCCCAGGCTCCACAAACCCCTTTCTCCGAATTCTCTCAGCCCACTTGCTGCTGGGCCCTGTCCCTCGAGCCCCAAGTTACCTCACCAGCCCATCCTCTCAGCATCCCAGTGACCACAGGTCTCATGTCACCGGAAGCCGCAGGAGTAGGACTGTGGGTCCCAGGTCACAGGCGCAGCCCCGTCACCTGGTGGCTGGTTGAGCTGTGAGCCTGCTCTTCAGCCATTGGAGGAGCTCTCAGTGGAGGCTGGAAGGAGGCGGCACAGAAAACACTGGCTTCACAGTGTGGGAAACGAGGACCAGTCATTATCACGGCTCCCTCTGCACCATCACCCTCACTTCCCAGTGAAATTCCCACCTCATCAATCTTCCCTCCAGAGCTTGTCTGCAAGCTTAACCTGTGGAAGGACACACTTAATCCTGTCGCCCGGTGGATTCAGACTCCTCAGTGGGTTCCCCTGCTAGCTGATCTGACTCAGACCCTTATGGGAGGGTTCATGGGCCACACAACTGGCCAGCCGTTTTTCCCCATGGAGGTCCTGTCCCCCCTACCCCCGTCACCCTTCCTCCATCATCCTGGGGCTCTTGGTGCCTCTGTGCACTGGTGTGTCTATCAGAGCAACAGTTTTCAAAAACCCAGCTTGTGGTCAGGCTTAGCGGATGCATCAGTGAACTAAAAACAAACAGACAAAAATTCTGACCCTCTGGTAGCTTTCATTCTGTTGCGCCTTTTGGAAAATTCTTTTTTCCTCCATCTCTTGCCTGACAATCTGGTCCCCTCCTCTTGGGTTTCATTTAATTACTGATTCTTGGTTTAAATATTCCATCAGCTCTCCAAGGCCACACATCTAAGTGGGACACTGGCTTTGTACTTTTGCCATCGTGTGTTCTAATCACTCTTCTGTGTGTGGTCTCCCCACTGGGCTGGGAGCTCCTTCAGATCCTGTGCCTCTCACAGCAGTGTTCTCAGCACCCAGCGTGGGGCCTGCTTGGACGAGGCATCCATACCAGTTTCACTTCTTTGTTGGCAAGAATGGAAATCACATCCAAGCAACTTAAGTGAAGAGTTCTCTGGAACTGTTCTGGGTGGGTAATGGGGTCAAAGCTGGAGACAAACAGTCGGAGCACAATAATGGTGACGGGTACCTGAGGCACACCTGGACTCACTGCAGCATCAGTCTTGCATTTCCATGCAGGGTTCCACACGCTTCCCAGTCAGGCTGGCTTTTGGAACGAGGCACCCGCAGAACAACGAGGAAGGGCTCACTGAAGGAGGGGTGGTGCACGGTGCTGCGCCCAGTGAGGATGGGCAGAGCAGGCAAGGGGCAGGCATGCATGACCCTGTCTAAGTGTCCACGCTGCAGGACAGCATGTATTATCTCAACATCAAGTACTGTGCTCAGAACAAAAGTGCAGACTGCATTGCAGTGACTGGGTGGTCGTCTCTGCTTGAACGTTTCCTTTCTCTCGGCATCAGATCCCCAAAGCTACGAATGGAGAAAAACAGGCACACACCACACTGAGAGTTGAAGGATGAGTCCTTAAACATGTTTCACCAAAACACACTCAGATGATGTGTGTTCTGACACCCCTCCCCCACTCACAGCACACCTGCGTGTGGCTGGATATGCCCAGTGACCCCCATTCTCATGCTTGGAATGTGGCAGAAACTGTGGAGGCCACTTGGAGATTAGCTGACAAAGCGACTGAGCCTCCCAACTCACACCCGCTCTGGCAGGTCAGCAGTGGACATGCGGTGGGTTTGGAAGTGGGTTCCTGACCCATGGAAAACAAGGCCTGCTGTGTCCTGCCTGGCATGTCCTGCCGGCCCCTAGCCCCATCATCCTACTGTCTTGTCTGTCTCTGGGCTTGATGACTCTAAGCATCATCTAACTGGCATCTATCTTACTGTATTTGGTTTGTTTTAGTTTTGTCCTGTTTTTGACTGCCTTCTTTTACTCACTGTAACATCCTGAAGGTGCATACATGTTGTAGCACAAATGCACTATGACTCCATCCATGGGCGTGACTTACGCGTCCACCACTGTCAACGGCTCATTCTCCTGCAGACACACTGCTTTTACAAAGGGGCTGCAGTCGGACCTGTACATAGGTCCTCGTGAAAGCCTTGCTGTGCTTCCAATAAGAATGGTATCTTAGGTCACTTGTCTTGCTGGGCTATTGCTCTGAGTGTATTTGCATCATCTTACTAAATGGGCAAGACAACAAGAAGACAGGAGGAGTCTGTGGAAGTGGTCCGTGGCTCGCAGGTCTTCCTTTGGTGCCCACCATGCAGGAGGGGCTTGTCCCCTGCCCCCAGGCATCTGATGATTTTACTTAATAAGTCAGGGAAGGAGGCCCAGGGAGGTTAGGACACTGCCTGCAATCACAGCCCTGGATGCAGACGCAGGGCCCAGGGCCCTGCACAGCCAGCTCAGCTAGTGGCAGCAAGGCCCGGCACCCAGGCCCTCAGATGTGGGCTTCCAGTCGCCTTCCCTGTGGTGTGGATACCACCTTCTCCCCTTTCTGCTCATCTCACCCCCATGTCGGCATCTCAGAAGCAAGCTGTGCCGTCAGGGACCTTGTTGTTCCCTTCTTTGCTGTGAAAACATAAAGAAACTGTTCAGAAATAGTCATCATTTCATGCTTTATTTTTGTTTTGATGAATTGCTTTCTCAAATATTTCCCTTAAGAAAAAATATTATGATGTTGTCTTGGAACAGTCCTAAGTCTCAGGGAGCATCGTAACAGAGCTGTCCCGCTGTGTCAGTTTCACCCTGTAGACAACAGCGTGTGGGACACATTCTCAGCGATTAAGATGCCTTTTGCCAACAGGAAGCAGCATCAGAAGCATGGATCAACCTTTCCTCAAAGTCCAAGGCTCATCCTCATGCAAGCCACTCTCAGAAGAGGTCTGGGAACCGGGTCTTGAAGTTGATGGTCTTTGTTCCTTTATTGTGTGGCACAGATTGCAGTTTGCTCTCTTGCATTCTTATCCTGGTTTTTCCTAGGCTTTCTGTAGCTTTTTGAAACTGTCACTAGTCAATTACTGTTAATGTGCCTTGTTGGGCTTCCCTGGTGTTGCTAGTGGTAAAGTACCTGCCTTCCACTGCAGGAGACCTAAGAGAAATGGGTTCGGTCCCTGGGTCAGGAAGATCCCCTGGAGGAGAAAATGGCAGCCCACTCCAGTATTCTTGCCTGGAGAATCCCATGAACAGAGAAGATCATTGGTCTACAGTCCATGGGGTTGCAAAGAGTCAGACATGACTGAAGTGACTTAGCACATGCATGCAATATGCCTTGTAGACTCTGCTGCTTCTAACTGGCGAATCTGAATTGCACTGAGCTTGTTGTTGTTCAGTTTACTCAGTCACGTCCGACACTTTGTGACTCCATTGACTGCAGCACGCCAGGCTTCCCTGTCCTTCACCATCTCCTCCTGGAGCTTGCTCAGACTCATGTCCACTGGGTCAGTGATGCCATCCAAGAATCTTGTCCTCTGTCATCCCCTTCTCCTCTGCCCTCAATCTTTCCCAGCATCAGGGTCTTTCCTACTGAGTTGGCTCCTCACATCAGGTGGCCAAAGTATTGGAGCTTCAGCTTTAGTATCAGTCCTTCTAATGAAAATCAGGACTGATTTCCTTTAGGATTGACTGGTTTGATTTCCTGCTGTCCAAGGGACACTCACTTGTCTTCTCCAACACCACAGTTCAAAAGCATCAATTCTTTGTCATTCAGCCTTCTTTATGGTCCAACTCTCACATCCATACCTGACTACTGGAAAACATAGCATTGACTATATGGACCTTTGCTGTCAAAGTAATGTCTCTGCTTTTTAATATGCTATCTAGATTGGTCATAGCCTTCCTTCCAAAAACCAAGCATCTTTTAATTTCATGGCTGCAGTCACCATCTGCAGTGATTTTTGAACCCAAGAAAATAAAGTCTGTCACTGTTTCCATTGTTTCCCCTTCTATTTTCCATGAAGTGATGGAACTAGATGCCATGATCTTAGTTTTCTGAATGTTGAGCTTTATACCAACTGGTTTTGCTCTCTTTCATTTTCATCAAGAGGCTCTTTAGTTCTTCTTCACTTTCTGCCATAAGAGTGGTGTCATCTGCATATCTGAGGTTATTAATATTTCTCCCGGCAATCCTAATTCCAGCTTGTGCTTCATCCAGCCCAGCATTTCACATGATGTACTTTGCATATAAGTGAGGTGACAATATACAACCTTGACATACTCCTTTCCCAATTTAGAACCAGTCCATGGTACCGTGTCCGGTTCTAACTGTTGCTTCTTAACTTGCATACAGATTTCTCAGGAGGCAAGTAAGGTGGTCTGGTATTCCCATCTCTTGAAGAATTTTCCACAGTTTGTTGTGATCCACACAGTCAGAGGCTTTAGCATAGTCAATGAAGCAGAAGCAGATGTTTTTCGGGAATTCTCTTGCTTTTCTTATGATCCAACAGATGTTGGCAATTTGATCTCTGGTACTTCTGTACTGAGCTTAGACACCAAGAATTCAAGTCTTTTCAATGTCGACATAAAATACAGGTAAACTGTCTCCAAAAATATGTTTAGTGGCTTTCCACTAAACTAACCAAGTTTATTTTGACAATTCAGATGTCCTTAATGCCTCATTCAGGATCAACTAAGTCCTCACCAGGCAACTGAATTCTCAAAGTTAGCATAGAAAGTGTGAAAGGAAATCATACCTGGCCAGTTAAACAGGCAGCAAAGACTGTTTTCAGGAGTATCCATGGGGAGTGACAGGGCCTCACCCCAGGGGGGACCAGATAGAGGGTCAGGAGCTGGTGGAAACCCCTGGGCATCAAGGACCCAGGCTGGGGCTCTCACATCCAAGGGGATTCTTCGTAAACTGAATTCTTTACAAACTAGCAGGATTCTTGGTAAAACTGGATGGGCTTGGCAGGGCAAGGCCAGGTCCCCAAGGGGCCCTGAAGAGCTAGACAAAGTGTGAACAAGGGACTCTCATCCCCCACAAGTCCCCTTGCTGCCCAGGGCCACAGGGAAGCCCCGTCCACAGTGTGGCTTCCAGTGTGGGGATTGTTTCATGAAAGGTTATGAAACAGGAACGATGGCTCTGGTGAAGTTCAGGCGGTTACAAAGGAAGCTGTGAATTCTGTCATCATGTTAGGAGGCACTCAGGATAACCCGGGGCTTCTAATTGGTGGCTTTTCAGGACAGTTGAACGGTTCTGCCCCTTGTTTATCTGAAGGGCTGGCAACAAATAATTTAGGACCTATTTTGAAGCCTGCTAAATGCGGGCTACTTAAACTGTCAAGTATCTTCCAATTATGGTAAACAGCCCTTTGAATATTCAGCTGTGAACACAAGGATCCCTGGGTTCCAGTGGAGTCGGGAAATTGCTTATGTCGCCTCTTTTAAGCACTCACTGTTTGTTCGGGATTTACTTTCCCTGGGCCACCACCAGCATTATCTACACAATGAAAACATTTTATTAGCAGAGATATTCACAGAGGACCCCCCCAAACACACACACACTTGTACTGTGGCGTGTGCTTTTCCTTATCCTGTATGATATATGAGCTACGCTTAAACATACCAAATTTAAATGTCTGTACAGTCCTTAAAAAATAGCTAAATAAAATGTTCGTATATTTTATAACTCTCATAAAACACATGCTCCAGCCTGATTACCTACAGAAAAGAGAGAGCGAGCCAGATCTTAGGTCTGAGCTCGCAGCACCTGACCAGTTATCATATGCCATTTAATTTAATGTTTGACTCATTGCCCTGGCTTTCCAAAGACAAGAACATGAAATCTCTGCTTTCAAATTAAACTCTGTTTGGGACCATCTATGTAGATAATTTTCCACACAAACGTGCCTACTATAAATGCAACATCATTTCCTGAATTCAACTGCTAGTACAAATGTTAATTTTACAATAATAACTGGGAAAAAAAAACCCAAACCCTCTGTTTTTAGTAGATCGCAGTAGGGATCTTTTCAGGAAGTACAGAAATTATGAAGGTGTGAAAGCTCACACTTTTGCCAAGAATACCCATGTGAGCCTTGAGCAAATGGGTCTCAGCAAAGCTTGACTGTCCTCCCATCTCCGGGGCTTGAGATCTGGGTCAGAAATGTTGGTGACGCTTATTGACAGACCACGTCTGCCTGTGGAGTCAACACTCTCCCAGCGCCCAAGTGTCTTTGCAAAACCATAAGCTGAAGAGCAGATTTGGAATGAACATCAGGAAACTATTAATGAGACTGCTGCCCAAGAAAGTAGGGACAGGCAAGGAGACCCTGAGAGTTTCCAGAGGATGAGGTGTGGCCCCCTGCACATCCGGGAACCCAAGCCGCTGCTGTTCTGCTCGGAGGTCTCAGCTGGACCCCGCCTGTCCATCAGCCCAGCACCCACCCGGGGCACAGCTTACCAGGGGTCGCCCCTCCCAGCCTCGTCCTCCGGTGTGCTCCACAGGTGTGAGGCTATGACGTCACGCCCACGTCTGCTCTGTCCTGGGCTGTCCACCCTCACCTTCCCCACTCTATGTCTGGGCCCAGCAAGCCCCGGGCTCTGAGAAGCCCTGAACAGCAGTGCTCAGGTGTGCGGTCTGTCTGTTTGGAAAGCCCACACAACAGTCTCCCCTCCTCTCCTCTCTGGGGACCATCCCCACAGAAGCCCCTCCGTCCTGCTCCGACCCTCCCAGCCCTGTCCTCTCCTCCACCCGGGATCTCCTCCACACCAAGGAGTTTGGCTTCTCTGTGCTGTTCCATAGCTGATGACGCTTTCCTCTGTCACTACAGGCACATGGTCGGGGTGTCCAGGGGGCCAGGGCAGCATCAACCTAGCCTCGCTCTAGGTAGGGCTGACCACCCACTGGGCCTCAGGAAGCTCATGTGCGAAGGACTCCTGAAATCTGCTCCTGCAAACAGGGCAGGGGCTCCGAAGCAGTCCCCAGCCCCGCAGGAGCCCCCGCACCCAAGCCTCACACCCTTCAGCACCCTCCCCGATGTGCTCTGTGAAGTACCTAGAAACAGCTGGGGACCTTTCCTGTGGCCCGTCGAGTGGAGTTTTAACTCTTAAGGACTTATCTGGGGCAGGGACAGGGGGGCTGGGGAATAACCAAGATGAGAGACGCTGGAGCAGCCGTTACAACAGCCCGGGTCTTCCTCTCAGAGGTCCCATCCATGGGCTCCTGGAGACAGGGCGCTCTTATCAGTAAGAGTAAGACCAGAAGTCCTGGCTCCTCTCGGGCTTTTCAAGGCAAGACCCCGACTCCTGCCCCGAGCCCACCGAGGCGCCCAATGGATGAGGGCTCCCTGACTGCTGTCCTTTCAGTGCCCTCCCTCTTGGATCTGCTTTCCTCATTTTTCGTCTATTTCTTTCCACATTCATTCTAAGCAGTTAAGCCCCGGCAGCCTGGCTGGACCCCCTGCCCTGGACGGGAGTGAGGAGGCATTTCCGATGGAGAGACCTCACAGGCAGGGAGCACCCAGGTTCCAGGGTGTTGGAGAACCTGGGCCTCAGCTCCCACTTGGCTCTGTCTTGAGCTCTGTGAAGCTACAAGGCCTCCCTATTCAGTCTCGTATCAGTAAAGGATGGAGAACAGAAGGCACGCGCCCCGTGGGCCACAGAGATGGCCACTGGAGCTGATGGCAGGCAGAATGCTCAGCACGCAGTGGGCACTGAAGGGACGGCAGCCCTTTCATTCGCTGATAGAAATTCTTTAGTAAACGCAGCTCCCTCACAGGGATACCCTGAGGTCGGCCATGTGTGGGCACTTACGCCAGGTCTTTGAAGGAGATGAGCGGCAGGGACTCTCATTCACAGCTGGTGGACGGGATCCAGGCACAGCCACCATGGAAGATGGCTTGGCAGTTTCTTACAAAGTTCCCATGCCCTTGCCGCATGGCCCAGCAGTCAGACTCATTGGTATTAACCCAAAGAGGTGGGAAACTGACCTGCTCACAGATGTATACACAGCGACTTTATTCACCATCGCCAAAACCTGGGAGCAGCCAAGACATCCTTCAGTAGGTGATGGATAAACAAACGGTGGTGCGTCCAGACAGCGGAATGTTCTTCAGTGATTAAAAGAAATGAGCCATCAGTCAATGAAAGACACAGAGGAGGCGTAAATGCGTGTTACTGGTGAGAGAAGCCAACCTGCAAAAGCAGCCCACTGCATGCCTCCACCTACAGGACCTCCCAGCAGAACTAGGGAGACAGTGCAAAGCGTGGCAGGGCCAGGGGCAGGGGGCTTCAGAGAGCACAGAGCACTCTCAGGGCAGGGAACATGCCCTGGACGGTCCTCTCACAGCAGACATGCAAATCGTGTCTACACGTCTCCTGGGTGTGACCCAAATGTGAATGTAGGTGTTAACAGTGTGTCCATGTTGCTTCACGAGCCAGCACACTGACCAGATGTAAACATTGGGGGGTGTGGAGGGAGAGGGCACCCGGAGCTGTCCACACATCCCGCTGAGTGCTCCTCGAACCTCAGCTGGCTGCTCTAAAGGTAGTCCGCTCATTTGAAAACGCATGACTGCCCGCCGTAGCATTTTATTAACTGAGCTGCCCCAGTGTTAAACTGAACACACAACCATTCATGTGTGCGCCGCATGGACCTAGACTCAGCCCTGCCCAGCACCTCCTGACAGAGATCCTGACCACTCCACATGCATCACTGGCTGCTCCATTAGACTGGACCCGCAGTCTCAGGTAATCACCCAGGTCCCTCGGATGCTGTCCTCACCCACACAAAGCACCCGCCAAGTGGACAACCAGGACACCTCCATCCAAGTGAGAGCAGAGGCAGTCGTCCATCCACCAAGAAAGGCATTGCCTCAACCCAAGCAGGGTCACTGCGGGACAGGCCGTGCAGCTGGGACCCAGCACCAACCCTGGGAGTCCCCACGGTCCTGTGACTACTACGGGCAGAAAGCAAGTAGAATGATGTGGACTCCTTCTGGGCCAGGATCTTCAGAAGAATTTCTTCTTCTCTGACCAGATTGGAGCAGTGGTTTTCATGGGGCTGAAGGTGACCACATGGCTCAAATTGCTGTGAGGAGCTGCCACCCAGATCTGACAGCTCCTTGAGCAAGAGATTGACTTGTTTTAGCTTCTACAGCTGTGGTCAAAAATACCACCGCTTAGCAGCTTTAAACAAGCCATTTGTCACATCACAGCTCCATGGTCGGGCATCCAGGCTCCCTGGGTTTTTGAATTCAGTTCCTGGAGCTTCATGACTGAGCCCCTTTCCCTGGCTCTGGGCAGAGGTGGGGGATATACATGTCTCATGACCCTGCAGCCATGTGTCTTTCAGCTTCAGTGGAAAAAGTTCTCTGCCTTGCTGTTACAGGTGATCAGACGCCTCCTGCTTCCTATCCAAGGGATGAGTGAAGCCGTGGGCCCCAGAGTCTGTGAGGGCCATGGGAGGTGGTGAGAGCGAGCTGATGAGAGCAGACCAGGGTAAGAGTCAGAGCTGGAAGCCCACACCCTCGGAAGGCCTCCAGACCCTGGCACCCAGCTCAAGTGGGGACTCCCTGGGTGAAAGTATGACCGAGCAATTGCATATCTGGTGTCAGCGGATGGGTTTGTGGAGGACAGAGTAGGACGGGGTCCATAGGACCCAGTGTTGAAGCTCAAGACCAGGGCAGTTAGGACCAGAGACAACTAGTGATGGGCATCAGGGCTCTTTCAGGAAACAAGAGATCTCCTCCTTTCACCGTCTGAATGCCATGTCTATGTGTGTTAGGTTTTGCTTTTTTCTGAAATTTTGCGTGGCTCTAGATGTTTAATGTTTTTCTTTAGTCGCGTTCAGGCAGACTGTGCTTTTTCAGTCTCGTATCAGTAAAGGATGGAGAACAGAAGGCACGCGCCCCGTGGGCCACAGAGATGGCCACTGGAGCTGATGGCAGGCAGAATGCTCAGCACGCAGTGGGCACTGAAGGGACGGCAGCCCTTTCATTCGCTGATAGAAATTCTTTAGTAAACGCAGCTCCCTCACAGGGATACCCTGAGGTCGGCCATGTGTGGGCACTTACGCCAGGTCTTTGAAGGAGATGAGCGGCAGGGACTCTCATTCACAGCTGGTGGACGGGATCCAGGCACAGCCACCATGGAAGATGGCTTGGCAGTTTCTTACAAAGTTCCCATGCCCTTGCCGCATGGCCCAGCAGTCAGACTCATTGGTATTAACCCAAAGAGGTGGGAAACTGACCTGCTCACAGATGTATACACAGCGACTTTATTCACCATCGCCAAAACCTGGGAGCAGCCAAGACATCCTTCAGTAGGTGATGGATAAACAAACGGTGGTGCGTCCAGACAGCGGAATGTTCTTCAGTGATTAAAAGAAATGAGCCATCAGTCAATGAAAGACACAGAGGAGGCGTAAATGCGTGTTACTGGTGAGAGAAGCCAACCTGCAAAAGCAGCCCACTGCATGCCTCCACCTACAGGACCTCCCAGCAGAACTAGGGAGACAGTGCAAAGCGTGGCAGGGCCAGGGGCAGGGGGCTTCAGAGAGCACAGAGCACTCTCAGGGCAGGGAACATGCCCTGGACGGTCCTCTCACAGCAGACATGCAAATCGTGTCTACACGTCTCCTGGGTGTGACCCAAATGTGAATGTAGGTGTTAACAGTGTGTCCATGTTGCTTCACGAGCCAGCACACTGACCAGATGTAAACATTGGGGGGTGTGGAGGGAGAGGGCACCCGGAGCTGTCCACACATCCCGCTGAGTGCTCCTCGAACCTCAGCTGGCTGCTCTAAAGGTAGTCCGCTCATTTGAAAACGCATGACTGCCCGCCGTAGCATTTTATTAACTGAGCTGCCCCAGTGTTAAACTGAACACACAACCATTCATGTGTGCGCCGCATGGACCTAGACTCAGCCCTGCCCAGCACCTCCTGACAGAGATCCTGACCACTCCACATGCATCACTGGCTGCTCCATTAGACTGGACCCGCAGTCTCAGGTAATCACCCAGGTCCCTCGGATGCTGTCCTCACCCACACAAAGCACCCGCCAAGTGGACAACCAGGACACCTCCATGCCAAGTGAGAGCAGAGGCAGTCGTCCATCCACCAAGAAAGGCATTGCCTCAACCCAAGCAGGGTCACTGCGGGACAGGCCGTGCAGCTGGGACCCAGCACCAACCCTGGGAGTCCCCACGGTCCTGTGACTACTACGGGCAGAAAGCAAGTAGAATGATGTGGACTCCTTCTGGGCCAGGATCTTCAGAAGAATTTCTTCTTCTCTGACCAGATTGGAGCAGTGGTTTTCATGGGGCTGAAGGTGACCACATGGCTCAAATTGCTGTGAGGAGCTGCCACCCAGATCTGACAGCTCCTTGAGCAAGAGATTGACTTGTTTTAGCTTCTACAGCTGTGGTCAAAAATACCACCGCTTAGCAGCTTTAAACAAGCCATTTGTCACATCACAGCTCCATGGTCGGGCATCCAGGCTCCCTGGGTTTTTGAATTCAGTTCCTGGAGCTTCATGACTGAGCCCCTTTCCCTGGCTCTGGGCAGAGGTGGGGGATATACATGTCTCATGACCCTGCAGCCATGTGTCTTTCAGCTTCAGTGGAAAAAGTTCTCTGCCTTGCTGTTACAGGTGATCAGACGCCTCCTGCTTCCTATCCAAGGGATGAGTGAAGCCGTGGGCCCCAGAGTCTGTGAGGGCCATGGGAGGTGGTGAGAGCGAGCTGATGAGAGCAGACCAGGGTAAGAGTCAGAGCTGGAAGCCCACACCCTCGGAAGGCCTCCAGACCCTGGCACCCAGCTCAAGTGGGGACTCCCTGGGTGAAAGTATGACCGAGCAATTGCATATCTGGTGTCAGCGGATGGGTTTGTGGAGGACAGAGTAGGACGGGGTCCATAGGACCCAGTGTTGAAGCTCAAGACCAGGGCAGTTAGGACCAGAGACAACTAGTGATGGGCATCAGGGCTCTTTCAGGAAACAAGAGATCTCCTCCTTTCACCGTCTGAATGCCATGTCTATGTGTGTTAGGTTTTGCTTTTTTCTGAAATTTTGCGTGGCTCTAGATGTTTAATGTTTTTCTTTAGTCGCGTTGCAGGCAGACTGTGCTTTCTGAAGAGGACTTCCCAGGTGGTTTAGTGGTTAAGAATATCTCTGCCAAGCAAGAGACATGGGTTTGATCCCTGGGTCGGGAAGATCCCCTGGAGAAGGGAATGGCAACCCACTCCAGTATTCTTGCCTGGAGAATCCCATGGACAGAGGAGCCTAGTGGGCTATGGTCCATGAGGTCACAAAGAGTCAGCCACGACTGAGCAGGCACACAGTCTGATCAATGTGGCCAGCATCCTGTCAAAGGCTCTTCCTCCTACATACCCACCCTGAGTGCTGGCACTCGCCTTTCTGCTCTGGGCAGGATGGGAATTTGATAAGCAGAGACACCCTGGGGCCAACAGTAACGATGGCCATTATCCTTTATTAAGCAGGTGTTGAGTGAATTGGTCTTTTCTATCACAATGTAGATTTACAGTGCAATAGGCGATCCATTCTTCAATGCAGTGTGCTGCGCTGATAAATTAACAGATGGCGATTGATTTTTTCCCTCTAGTCCCCTGTTTACACCTGACAGGCCACACTTTATAGCTGAGCAGTTATTTGAAGTTATAAACATTATAATTAGCAATTTTTTAATTAGGCTGACAATTAACAGGAGATTTGCAAAGCTGCTAATTTGACATGTCCTACTCTCCGTAGTGTTTATGTTAACCACAAGTCGAGTGAATTCAATTGAACAGAACCATGGTATCTGGAAAAAAATCAGTCTCAGAAGAACCTTTTCTCCCTACTTGGCTGGCATCATGGCATTTCAGACAGAAACGTGGGAATTCAGTGTGATTTCACAAGATAATACAAAGAATCCACTAAACATGGAGCGGTGGGTGCTTGCCACACTTTATAGCTGAGCAGTTATTTGAAGTTATAAACATTATAATTAGCAATTTTTTAATTAGGCTGACAATTAACAGGAGATTTGCAAAGCTGCTAATTTGACATGTCCTACTCTCCGTAGTGTTTATGTTAACCACAAGTCGAGTGAATTCAATTGAACAGAACCATGGTATCTGGAAAAAAATCAGTCTCAGAAGAACCTTTTCTCCCTACTTGGCTGGCATCATGGCATTTCAGACAGAAACGTGGGAATTCAGTGTGATTTCACAAGATAATACAAAGAATCCACTAAACATAGAGCGGTGGGTGCTCTGCAATGTTCTGAAGGCCAGGTGCCCAGCACAGAAGAGCCCGCGTCGGCCACAGGGAGGAAGGGCCTCAGGGGCCCCCACACTTGGGCTGCTCCCCAGATGCACTGGTGCCAGGACCCTTGTCATATCATGTGCTGTGCTGGACTGTCGGGGACAGAGGGAGATGTGAGAGACAGAGACGGAGTCAGAAAGATGGAGCTGGAGATAGAGACAGAGAAAGACAGAGACAGAGAGAGAGACAGAGAGACAAAGATGAAATCAGAAAGATGGAGAAGGGCGAGGTGGGGAGATGGAGCCAAAGATAGATTCAGAGAAATGGAGACAGAGAGAGAGAGAGAGATGGAGACAGAGAGACAGAGATGAAGACAGAGAGACCGAGATGGAGTCAGAAAGATGGAGAAGGGCTAGGCAGGGAGATGGAGCCAGAGATGGATACAGAGAAATGGAGACAGAGGAAGACAGAGAGAGACAGGGATGGAGACAGAGAGAGAGACGGAGTCAGAAAGATGGAGCTGGAGATGGAGACAGAGAAATGGAGACAGAGGAAGACAGAGAGAGAGAGAGACAGGGATGGAGACAGAGAGAGAGAGACGGAGTCAAAGAGATGGAGCTGGAGATGGAGACAGAGAAATGGAGACAGAGGAAGACAGAGAGAGAGAGACAGAGATGGAGACAGAGAGAGACGGAGATGCAGAAAGACAAGCAAGACAGGGAGAGAGAGGGGGGTCGTGTCTCTAGGCCCCCGGGGTCCCCCAGCTCCTCTCTCTCCATCAGTACCTTCCAACCAAAGGGAGCTTTCCTGACTCCAGCTCTGACTCTGGAGTCCCAGGTGCTCCACTCAATGTCCAGGAAACAGTGCCTTTGTCCTTGGAAGGCTCCTGAGATCTGTCACCAGGTAGCTGCTCCCAGCCGAGGGGACATCACCCACCGTTGGGCCCTCAACAGACCTTAGGGATGGGAGCCATCTGCCCTGGATGCAGTGGTCTTGGACAAGACAGGAGAGGCCAGGAGCCAAGCAGCAGGAATGACTTGAGAATTCTAAGACGAAGCCGAAGTGCTGCTTCTGTTGTGTTTAGAGAGAGAAGGAACACTGAAGAGAAAAGAGTATAAATGCTCAAATCCACCAGTTACCAGCCCTCCCAGGGCTCGCACCTGTTGGCAGCAGACGCACCATCCATCAGAACCGGCTACCGGAAGAGACGTAGGGGAGGCTCTGATTAAGAGCACCCTGCTTTCATGTTTCCTTGAAAGCCTAGATCTGAAGAGATGTGCCACCTGGAGGCCCCTTGGGAGCCAACCTCTAGCTGACACTCTGCCAGGTGCCCGAGGCTGGAGAAATCATGCATGGGCTGAGAACTGCCCGGGGAGATCCCAGCTTCAACCTTACATGTGCTCAGAACACACCGGGCAGGAAGCACTCCTTTAGGGACAAGGGCATCCACCCTCTGGCAGCATCTTCTTGAAGCAGGTTGCCTGTGCTTTTCTCTGCCTGACCTGATGCTTCATGTGGGAGAAACCAGTGTCCCTGGGCCACAGGAGAGCTCTGCCTCGAAGGACAAGTGCATTGCTTAATAATCACTAGCTGTAATTATGACAATTAATTTGACACCAGTGAACACATTTGCCTGAAGGCGTTTAATTTCAGAAAAGTCTACATTCATCCCACACACAGCCCAGACCTTAGGGTCCCAGTATCAGGTGTGAAGGCCTGAAGAGCCAAGAACTTATAACGCAGGGAGCAGAGTTTCATCCAGCTGAGCTTTCTCTGTCCCTCTCTGTCTACCTTTCTCTCTGTCTTTCTCTGGGTCCACGGAGCAGGGGCAGGAGGTGAGCAGAGAGGGAATCCCAGGGTCTGATACCACCTGGGACCCTCAGATGAGCATAAATTGTCTTGAACACATTGTTAACTCACAGGAAGTTATTTTAAAGTGACTTTCCAGGATAGTCATTGACACCCATGTGCCAATGTGCCTTAAAAAGGCTGGATCACTGAGTGTATTCTCTGAAGGGGGGGCACCAAGTAAAATGTCCCACAGAGATATGTTCATAAAGCTGCTCAGTGTTTTCTACAGACTTCACTCTTCCGTGGGCTCTTTGCAGTTACTGAAAAATTGAATCTGTGCGTTATTATGTGGGAAGAGGTAGATACATTGAGATTCACACCTCACAACAAGCAGTGTTGAAACCCACTAATTCATATACTCGTTTGTAGTGTGAACAGGAAAACCAGGTCTCTTGCCTCCCTTGAGAGGTGGTGTGACACCCGCCGGACTCCTTAGGGGCAGAGATGCTGCCTACAGCCCACTGGACACGCCGGCCAGGCGCTGGCCAGCACCAGTGTGAACCCTGCATGATCAGCGGTCCCAGGAGGGAGACCATCTCCAGCTCACACACTCCTGTAATTTCACTTTTTCTAGTGTGGTTTCCACGTCCACTCTAGGATCAGTCAGAATGACGACCTTTGACCCAGAGGACAGACTATCTGAAAATACGGGAGATTTTGATGCTCCTCGGTTTCGATGGTTAAATGTGCCACATCCTTGCTGTGGTTCCCTGAGCACAAATGGCTGATGGACAGGGAATTAGTTACAATAGAGTGTGTATCAGAGGTGTCGGCCACTCACGATGAAGCGCCTGCTCCCGGTGGGCCAGTGAACCCACAAACCAGCCTCAAGGGGCTCGTCCACTGTCCCCCATCCCTGTCCTCGGGGAGGGGCTCTGCAGGCATCTGCTCCTGCGGCCATGCCCTGAGAGGTGGTTTGAAAAGCTTCCCCCAGTCGTTCTAGGGGGTCCCTCTCAGCAGAGGGTGGTGACATGCCCGTGGAGGGAGACCGTCCACTGTGTCCCATGTCCCCTCCCCTCGCCCGTCCTTGTCCTGACCGCCCCCAGGGATACAGCCTGTCCTGACCCACTCCCCGCCCTGGGTGGAGCTCCATACAGAGTCTGACTCCCAGGCCACTCTCTCTCAGATCTTCCAGCACCACCACCCGACGCAGGTGATGGTCAAAGACCAGCAAGAAGGCTGAGTCACAGGCAGAGATGCGGGAGGAAGGGTGATTCAGCCCAGGGTGGCTGGAGAAAGCGGGTCTGCAGGGCGAAGCGACCACATGCTGAAGACACAGCCTGTCCTGGGCAAGGCCCTGTCCTCTGGCCTCAGTTTCCAGAGGACCGAGTGGCCTTTGCACTAAGACACTGGGCAGGGCCAGTGGCTCCAGGGTGGGGGTGTGATGTGCAGGGGCCCTGGTGGGTCTGGAGCTGGGTCGGCTCGGCCTTCCTCATGGGTC
Organism: Madoqua kirkii; assembly: GCA_006408675.1. NCBI lineage: Eukaryota > Metazoa > Chordata > Mammalia > Artiodactyla > Bovidae > Madoqua > Madoqua kirkii. The sequence goes on from SJYC01135074.1 coordinate 46,280, forward strand.
CACGGTGGGTGGAGAGAAACACCAAGTCCAGGAGAAACAGCAGAAGGGGCAGGAGTCTGGGGTGGGGAGCCGGCTGACAGGGGGTCTGCTGGCCAGGTTCTCTGAGAACCACCAGCAGAGCTTTTACTCCCAAGGGTTTGGAGGTATCCCCAAGGGAGGGCTCTGCTTCTCCCCCGTGCCACCTTCTGCTCCCTGTTACGAGGGCCAACTCATTTGGAATGCAGTTGCACGTGAGCCCAGATGCCATCTCCGTTAGCTCAGTGTGCACGGGGCTCAGTGTTCACACTCCGTTAGCTCAGTGTGCACATTAGCTCATCATGCACAAGACCTGGGGCATCATAGGAGCATCAGGGCTGAGGGTCCCGCCTTCAGTTCATCATCTCCACAGCCTCGTGATGCCAGCCCAGCGCCCACACCCAGGCAAGCCTGGAGAGGCCCCTCCCAGTCACTTGCTGGAGCCTCAGCCGTCACATTAGCCGACAGCCCTGGGTTCAGTCAGGCCCGTCTGGAGACAGGGGAGGGGGTGGCACAGGTGACACGGCAGAGAGGCAATTTGTCATCCCGCAGTAGGGACCACGCAGGCTCCCCAAAGTCGAGCAGCCCACTCCAAGCAGGCCTAGCCGGACGCCTGCAGCACCAGTGGGTCACCTTGACAGAAGGGAGGCCGTGCGGCCCCCGACACCCTTGAAGCGACCTCAGCTGGGGGGCGGGGACTGTCCTGCCGGCAGTGCCTCCGCATGCAGATGTGGCCTTTGCGAGAGGCTCCATGTGAAGGAACATGCCCGTGGTCACTGCACCCTGAGCCGTGTGTCTTTTCAAGCAAGTCGAGCGTTTCCCTCCCCATGGAATGGATGCCGGGTCTGTGGTTCTGCAGAGGAGAGATGGGGCCCGACGTCCACTCTGAGGAGGATCTTTGCTGGGGGTCAAGCAGGGGAGGGGCCAGCTTAATTTAGGAGAGTGAAGGATGGAGCGGGCAGGACGTGTTACCGTGGCAGTGTGGACTCGGTGCAGGAGGCCCAGCACCCAGCCCCTTTATGCTGGGAGGTGCTGACTCCATGAAGAAGGGACTGGCCTTGTCAGCTCTGCCAACCCGGCTCACCTACGAGGCTGCCCCTCTCCCCTTCCTCGTGTCTTTTCCTTCATCGTGATCCTGGAAGCCCCTGTCTTGTCCACACATAGCCATAGTGTTTCACCTTCTCCTCAAGGAGCACCTTCCTCCTCAAGTGGCCTGGAGAGAGGGCGAGTGGACCCCTCCCAATATAAACGTGGCCCAGCCCCCTCTGTGTCAAGCTGTCAGCTAACCCAGTGCCTCAAGGACTGAGAGAGAGACAGGGACCCTGGAGGGCCCCAAAGACCCCCACAATGTGGGATGCAGGGCGAAGCGACCACATGCTGAAGACACAGCCTGTCCTGGGCAAGGCCCTGTCCTCTGGCCTCAGTTTCCAGAGGACCGAGTGGCCTTTGCACTAAGACACTGGGCAGGGCCAGTGGCTCCAGGGTGGGGGTGTGATGTGCAGGGGCCCTGGTGGGTCTGGAGCTGGGTCGGCTCGGCCTTCCTCATGGGTCCACGGTGGGTGGAGAGAAACACCAAGTCCAGGAGAAACAGCAGAAGGGGCAGGAGTCTGGGGTGGGGAGCCGGCTGACAGGGGGTCTGCTGGCCAGGTTCTCTGAGAACCACCAGCAGAGCTTTTACTCCCAAGGGTTTGGAGGGTATCCCCAAGGGAGGGCTCTGCTTCTCCCCCGTGCCACCTTCTGCTCCCTGTTACGAGGGCCAACTCATTTGGAATGCAGTTGCACGTGAGCCCAGATGCCATCTCCGTTAGCTCAGTGTGCACGGGGCTCAGTGTTCACACTCCGTTAGCTCAGTGTGCACATTAGCTCATCATGCACAAGACCTGGGGCATCATAGGAGCATCAGGGCTGAGGGTCCCGCCTTCAGTTCATCATCTCCACAGCCTCGTGATGCCAGCCCAGCGCCCACACCCAGGCAAGCCTGGAGAGGCCCCTCCCAGTCACTTGCTGGAGCCTCAGCCGTCACATTAGCCGACAGCCCTGGGTTCAGTCAGGCCCGTCTGGAGACAGGGGAGGGGGTGGCACAGGTGACACGGCAGAGAGGCAATTTGTCATCCCGCAGTAGGGACCACGCAGGCTCCCCAAAGTCGAGCAGCCCACTCCAAGCAGGCCTAGCCGGACGCCTGCAGCACCAGTGGGTCACCTTGACAGAAGGGAGGCCGTGCGGCCCCCGACACCCTTGAAGCGACCTCAGCTGGGGGGCGGGGACTGTCCTGCCGGCAGTGCCTCCGCATGCAGATGTGGCCTTTGCGAGAGGCTCCATGTGAAGGAACATGCCCGTGGTCACTGCACCCTGAGCCGTGTGTCTTTTCAAGCAAGTCGAGCGTTTCCCTCCCCATGGAATGGATGCCGGGTCTGTGGTTCTGCAGAGGAGAGATGGGGCCCGACGTCCACTCTGAGGAGGATCTTTGCTGGGGGTCAAGCAGGGGAGGGGCCAGCTTAATTTAGGAGAGTGAAGGATGGAGCGGGCAGGACGTGTTACCGTGGCAGTGTGGACTCGGTGCAGGAGGCCCAGCACCCAGCCCCTTTATGCTGGGAGGTGCTGACTCCATGAAGAAGGGACTGGCCTTGTCAGCTCTGCCAACCCGGCTCACCTACGAGGCTGCCCCTCTCCCCTTCCTCGTGTCTTTTCCTTCATCGTGATCCTGGAAGCCCCTGTCTTGTCCACACATAGCCATAGTGTTTCACCTTCTCCTCAAGGAGCACCTTCCTCCTCAAGTGGCCTGGAGAGAGGGCGAGTGGACCCCTCCCAATATAAACGTGGCCCAGCCCCCTCTGTGTCAAGCTGTCAGCTAACCCAGTGCCTCAAGGACTGAGAGAGAGACAGGGACCTGGAGGGCCCCAAAGACCCCCACAATGTGGGACTCCAGCAGCCAGTGCTGTGAAGGTGAGAGAGTCTGTGACTGCTCTAACTGAAGAAAGGAATAGTATTTCCTGAGTAACCCCGTCCATGTGGGCTCTGGACACCCTGAGGACTGAACAGAAGCGCCTCCAGGCCAGCCCTGAGTTGGAGTGCCCCCCCTCCCCCAGGACATCAGCATCCACAGTTTCAGACGTCGTCCCGTTCAGGGAATGTGCAGATCACAGATGCGGGAACCTCAGCAGAACTTAACGGTCCCGTCTGCATCTGTGTATGCTTTCCAGGAAGACACAGCTGAACCCCAGCGGGTCAGTGACTCGGGGAGCCAGAAGGTAGAGTTGAAGCTGGAACCCAATGACCAGCCACCGGCCCAGGGTGTCTGACTTCCTCACGCCCAGCCACACCAGGCGTGTGACCCTCGTCAGCTGACCCTCTGTGCTGTCTGCAGGCCGAGCCTCATCACAGGATTATTTTTTGCAACACAGTCAACAGCTCAGAATTCCTTCTGTGCTCTCCACATGCAAGACACCCATACCTGGGTGAAGAAGCAGTTGCAACTATAAAATAAAAGTTGACGGGACACGTGGGCAATGTCAGCCACCAGATACACTACGGCAACATCGAAGGAGAAATATAGGTTAGATCAGTCAGGAAAGATTCAGATATGGAAAGAGGCCGGGAAGATTCAAGGAGAGTCTGGAAAGGCCATTTTCTGTGGAAAAAAATGGTGCAACTCAGTGCTGGACAGAGCAAATAGAGTCATATTGGACTCAAAAAATCTGTAAGAGGCACCAATTTATAATATGAACTCAAGCTAAATACATAATGGGGACATTTCAAGACATAAGAACCCCCTTTCTCTGAAATGTGTTGCATACCAGCCAAGAAAGCTTGAAGTCCAAGTGGCTTCGTGTCAGTCTGAGATCCAGGTGTGTGACTTGGTAGCGTGCGTCTGGGCACCGCGTCTCTCTGAGCTTCATCTGAACACCTCCTTTCTCAGGGCAGCTCTCACACCAAATAGCATCCTTGCGAGAAGCTGCAGGAACACAAAGCATGGAGACCTGACCCAGCCTGGAGACGGGGTGACGAGCGGCCTCGCCCCTCTCATCCCATCCAGGCCCTTGGGGCCCGAGTCCCTCTGCAGAGGGGGTCATGGCAGTGCCCTCCCCAGCCCATGGCGAATTCAGCCCAGCCAGCACACACAGGCTGCCTCTGACACGGATGCCGTGTGACAGCGCTCAGGAGTCGGCCTCTCTTTTGCACTGAAGTGCCGGCTTCACTGTTATCACCTTGCTGGCAGTTACAGCCCTAGACTCATCTCTGAATGTGATGTACGCGAGAAAGGCAACTCAGGCGCTGTTGGAGGCTGGTGGGTGGACAGATGCTCCCACGAGGGCCAGAGTCTGCCGACAAGATCCGCGTGGACCACGCTCAGGCACACACGTGTTCTCCAGGTTAACAGCTCTCTGGGGATGCAGTGACTGTAAGCACAGTGTGTTTATTTTGTAAAACTAGGGAAGGAGCATGAGAAACAGTGGAAAAAATATTTCCTAGAAAACAGACTTTTAAAAGAAACTGTTCATCAGTTCTTAGACTGTCTCTGGCAAAGTGTGAATTGATTCCGTGTATGCGGAGTCCTGGGGTGGCTGAGGAACAGGCTAGAAACAGAGCCTGCTGTGTGGTCCACCATGTATCGGGGAGCTTCTGGTTGAAGAAGGTCACCATTGCCTGGTTTTGTGCAAAATGGTTAGAGATAAACCCTGCTTTGAAGCAGCTGTGACTGAGGAGAGGGATTATTTTAGGCAGCAAAGGAGAGCGTGCAGAGCAGATAGGGTACAAACCTCATACCATAATCTTCAGATGCTCAAAAGGTCACAGAAATGTTACACTTCAAAAAAAAGAAGCAGAAGCTTTTTAAAACTGTAAAAAAAATATTTTTTGGTGTCCTAAGCTTTCTGCTAATGTGCCTGTATGTCTTTAAACCCAGTCTCATTGGATTTCCCTAAATTATTCCTCACAGAGAGGCATGTACATACTCATTTAGAATTTCCTGCATCAGCTTAATGGTATTTCAGGCTCATAAATTAGAACTTCCAGATCTGGATACCCCCTAAAAAGATAAAATGAAATATCTTGGTTTTTGTTTTCTCACCGGGCCAGTGGTGGAAGGAACCACAGATGGAGGGCAGCAAGCAGTGGCCCATGCGACCTCGTGGCCCTTTGCTGGGCAGTTTCCATAGAGCGCTCCAAAGCACTTCCCTTCTTTCTAATGTTCCTGAAAAGGCATCCAAATGAAAAGGCCTCAAACTACTCATTTATCTTGGTGAGGGTCTCTCCAGTTATTCATCTTTTTTAATTATGCCTCAAAAGGAACGTGGAGCTACCATAAATAACGTCGGCCGTTGACAGCGGAGGCTGCAGGGGCCCAGGAAGAATGTGGGTGCAGTTTCCCTGCTGGACTTTCTCTCCACGTTTTCGGGCACTTGGCATTTCCCCCATGGCTTTTCCCTCGGCTTCTAGAACCAAGGCTCAGCGGCTAGGCCTGCCTGAGCCACAGGCGCAGATAGAGGTGGACCATGTGGACTCCAGTGATGTCACTGCTTAGGGCTCGCACAGAACCCTCACCCTCACTCACCCCCGTGGTCTACACTGACCCTGGAGCACCTCCAGGATACTGAAGCCGAGGAGGGGGCTGCCTGGAGATGCCGAGCCGATGTGGACAGAGCCCAGTGTCTGAGCATCCTTTTCTGGGTGAAGCCTCGCATCCTAGGCATAAACATTAAGGAAACAAAAGTGGGAAATCCTGGACCCCAGAGAGAGGCTCCAGCATCAGTGCAAGTGTCCCCGTGTCTGAGGGTCTGAAAGGTGTCTGGCAAGTGTGAGCCACCGGGCAGGGGCTCCACTCCTATGAGCCATGGGCGGGATGGGACCAAGCCCAGGGACAGCGCCTGGGCCACCGGCTGTCTGTCCTGGCTGGCGTGTGCATCTCCTGCTTTCCAAGGAGAAGCCTGCACCTTCCCTCCTCAGTCTTCACCCCCTGCTCCCCACCGAGCCCGCAGCCAGGCCAGGTGATAGATGGAGGCAGCTCAAAATAGTTTATTTTGCATGTAACACACACGCAAGTGAATAATGTCTTCCGCGAGCACACTGCTCGGGGACAGCAGAGCTGGGTGGCAAGGGCAGTGGGGACAGTGACGGAGTGCTGCCCGAGCAGTGCACTGGCGCTCGTGACGTGGGGCCTGCTCCCCCAGGGGGTGGCCCAGGGCCAAGCCCCAGGGAAGCCCCCCTGCGTTTGGATGTGGTGCCAAGCTCTGGGGGTTGACTCGGAGCTTTGATCCTCGCTGCTCAGCCCCTGCGAGGGGCATGGTGAACCCTGCCCCACCCTGTCTTTGCAGTGACCGGGTGTGTGGGCCCCTGAGCACGCCCTGCTCTCACGTGACTGAGCCGGTGGCAGCCGGTCCTTGAAGGTTTTCAGGCTCCTGAGTCCTGGCAGGTTTTAGAACTGGGCTGGGATCCAAGCCAGGTTTCTCTAGATCCGGCAACTTAGCCGACGAGGAGGGTCTCCGAGAGGCCCTAAGCCCCCTCCCCAACCTCACCTGTGTTCTTCCTTACCTGCTGTGAAATAGAAGTCACTGGTGGTTTTGGAAATAAACTCACAAGGTAAACCAAGGCCCCGTCTGAGCCCCCTGGCCTGGTGGCAGGGTCCTTAGCTGACCACTGGCAGAATGCATTCAGGCCTGGGGTCTCCAGGCAGTTCTCAGAGCAAAGAAAGTTGACACAGGAAACTGCCTGCACAGTGGAGCTTGGGTCGCTCTGCTAACTAACTGTAGCTGCTTCCAGGGTGAAAGCCTACAGCTTCTACACTCCAGAAATAAATGCAGACCTGTCCTTTTCTTTAAGAAAAAAAACACCCTGGTTTGAAGAACACTGCGTGGTTTTCAGAGCTGATGTGGGGCAGTCTCATCACATCCCAGGAAGTTCCTAGAACGCAGGTCCACACAGTAGCACATCCACCTCCTGCTGATGCTCTGCGTGGAACCCACTGGCTTCTTAACCTTTGGGAGACGTTTCATCCTTCCCGGTGCCGATTCAGATCAGAGTACCTGGAGATTACTTTATGAGCTGTTTTATATCAGGCGTTAAATAACACAATTGCTCTCGCTGGTAATGTGTGGCTTCCACAAGAACTGCAGGTGTTTTTATTCAGTAAATTGAATATGTGTTTACAGTTTACTGAAACTTTTCTTGGATGTAGTTATAATAATTCTAATCTTTACGCAATAACACCTCAGCCTCAGGATAAAAGCAATTAGAAGCAATCTTTTTTTTTTCCCTAAAAGCTTTAACTCTTAATAGGTTCATAGTATGTATTACCTGTAGCTAAGAATAAATTTTAGACTCTTGTTATTTTTGCCAGGGAGAATAAAGGGCAGCTTTTACCCTGTCAGTGTGTGCTGGGTCTACCAGGCTGTTTCATCTGGGTATTTCTTCTTTATTCCCTACTTTATATTATTGAAACTCATTATCAGCCATTAGTTTTCTTTTAAAAAGGAATTTCTGCACTAATATATTTTTCAACTCACACAGACAAGGAAATCAGAAAATATTTCTTTATATAGTTGACTGTGTTTCAGAAGATCTACCATAAAAATGTGTACTGAAAGTATGTTAAATGTGTGTGTGCATGCACATATATAAAATATACATACATAGAATATCTCACACAGCTCTGTGAGTCTCCCAGACAACCAGAGACTTCACTTAGGCTGGTCCTTGGTCTAAAATGTTTGACTTGACCAGCTTACTCGGGTAGTTTAGAGCCTCAACCGATTTTTGCTGTTTCTCCATCAGTCACATTTTCTTCACACTTCAAGTCAAAATGCTAATGGGCCACTTGAAGTCCCCTTAGCAGTGATCAACTGTGAGGTCTGACACTGCTTTTAACCTTTACTAAAAGGTAGAATTTTTTGCTCATTTGTCACTTTTCACCCACTTTCTTTTAAGCATCACCAGTGATTACTATACTGAAAGGGAAAAATAATATCCCAACTCTCCCTCCCTGCATATCTCCATTTAAGAGCTGTACATTTAGGATGAGCTTAGATTTAACCCCATCAGTCTGAGGAGTCAGACTCTGATCGTCAAGCGTAAGTTAGGGAGACAGTCAAGCTGAGTGTCTCCAACAAGCTACCTGTAGATAAAATAGACTTCCTTGGGGAAAACTGGGGACATGTTTTGTAGGTAGTGAGTTCTCCATCATGGGGTTGTGTAAACATAGCTACCATACCCCCTCGGCCGGTAGCATCCAAACATTTGTGAACAGTGGGGTTAGAACACTCTTCTGACTACCAGCCTGGTGTCCTCTGGGTCCTGAACTTCACTCTGAGCAGGAGTTGACTTGAAGACCCTTTCCAAGGTTGAAGACCCTTTTCAAGGACACGTGGAGGACCTGCAGCTACACCTGGGCTCCAGTGGTTCATGATGTGGGACCTGGGTAGAGTTGGTACGCTGGCTAAAGCCTCCTGTTATTAGTGTGGAGCAAACACTTCTCCGGCTGCTCTCAACTGGTCCAGGGGGCAGGGAGAGGAGAAACAGCTGAGGAAAGGTAGTCTGGACCACTGTGAGGGCTCTGGGACCCCCTGGACCTGGCAGAGAGTGCGGCTCTCCAGCCAGCAGCGTTCACATCACAGGCTCTGAGCCCAGCTCCCAGATGGTCAACCAGTGGAGGGGAGAGAAACCAGGTCATGCTTAAGACTGTGGCTCCTCTCATTCTTCTAGAACTTTCTGATACCAGCAGATGCTCTTCTGTGTCACTGGTACCCCAGTTGTAAATACCCCTTGACCTAATGAAGGATAACAGCCTGTATCCCAAAACAGAAGCTTAACAAGACTGTCCCTTCCTGCCTGGCCTGCTGTGGATATGGGGCAGGTAGTGAGAACAAGGAGCACCTTGCTCCCTGCCAGGTGGTTGTGGACCTTGGGACCTCAGCCATCCTGTGACCGTACCAACACGTGGAAGATGCTCAGACAGGAAAGCTTGTCTTCCCTAGCGGCCAGAGGCAGGGCTGACGGCTATGGTGGGTGGACACAAGTCCAGAGAGGGAAGGAGCTCCCGGGAGAAGTAGGCACCTTCCCTGAAAGCCAGTGTTTACAGATGTGTCACCCCAGAAAACACACTTCATCCAAAGCCTAACTTTCTCTGGAAAAGGGTGGTAACAAAATGAGCTGCCTCGTGGGGCTATTGTCAGAACCAGATGAGGCACACAGAGCGTGAGGAACAATGCTTGTCTGTAGTCCATGCTTGGTGCGTATTAGCTTGCAATACATACCCTTCACTATAATTGGCCTGGAAAAAACTTTCTAATGAAAGTGGAACAATAGACTGACGCTTTATAGGGTCTCAGCCGAGTAAAACTGTTTAAGAAAACGTGCCTTTAGCTACATTCATTATAGCTTTTATAAATGCCATTTTATATTAATGCTAAAAGATTTATTTGACATCATGTTACTCAAATATATGTACTTTTGGCATTTAAATTAACTTCTTGTCCCAAACTCTAAATGGGGAAATATGTCACCTTTTCTCAAACAATCAGGGCTCATTGTTAATTCAAAAGTTAATGACATTTTGAGGCTATTTCCTTAGATTGAAGTGTAATATCTACATCTGTCTTAGTGCGTCTCTCCTGAAATGATTAAAAGTTGCTTCATTTATATTATGTATTGAACTTGACAGGATAATTTAGGAAGAATACTGGGGGCCAAGGGGAGCTGGAGAAGAAACTTCTCATTCCTGTAAAGTTCTCTCTAGTTAAAGACAACCTCCATGCAAAGGAACAGAAACATGTTTACCCAGACACGTACGATGTTATAAATCAGCATTACCCCAGTAAAGAAATTAAAAATACTTGTTCCCTGCCAAACCTCAAAGGCTTAGTCTGCTGGTTGGGCAAGCCACAGGCTTCCCTGGTGGCTCAGATGATAAAGAATCTGTTTGCAATGCAGGAGACATGGGTTCGATCCCTGGGTTGGGAAGGTCCCCTGGAGAAGGGAACGGCAAACCACTCCACTATTCTTGCCTGGAGAAGCCCATGGACAGAGGAGTCTGGTGGGCTACAGTCCATGAGGTAGGAAAGATTCAGACACGACTGAATGACTTTCACACAAAAATATTTGTATTCTTTCACAGGCAGGCCAATGCATTTGTCATTTTAATCCCTGTTCTCCCACCTGGCACCCTGACACACATTTCCCTGGAGAAATAGTGTGGCAGCGTCTTCGCTCTGCTGGTAGAGTCCCCTCTCGGCGCAGAGGCACCTCGCTGGAGGGTCAGAGCCCAGCCCCACAGGAAAACGTAACCGCTCTGCACTGCGCAAGGCCAGGCGAGGCCATGAGCCCTCCCTATAGGTCAGGGCAGACCCTGTCTCATCACAACGTTTCCCCTACATCCTGCAAGGATCCTGTTTAGCTTTTCAGTGTCCAGAACAAGTGAGTTAGTTGATGTAAAAGAACTTGAAGACTTTAAGCTCCAAGTTGAGAATAATTATGTAAGGAAACCCCTTCCCTATCTCAAGGAGAGCACGTTTGCTTCTCGAGAACATGTGCGCTTTCATTAGACACATTTCCTCTAGGAATCGCTGTGACCACGGCTCTGGCCAGAGAAGAGGGTGAGGCCCGCGAGGCCTCCCAGTGGGAGGTGGCACCTGCCGCTCCTCCTCCTTCCTGCTCTGAGACCCGCAGGGCTGAGTCCGCAGGGTTCCGCGGGAACGGGGCTCCCGTTTCCTCCTGTGCTTGCCACCCCCGCCACCCCGGCCACCAGCTCGTTCTCGGTGTTTCCCTCAGCCCTGCTGCCACTTGTGCCCTGGCTTAGCTGTTGCCCACGTGATTTGTGCTGGAAAGCCATTTTCTAGGGTGCAGCGCGTGTACAGTTGCACGTGAGGAGGCCTAAGTGCCCCAAGTCCTTGCCTCAGAGCCCCGGGAGAAGGGCGTGAGTTGCACCCGTGAGCCCGCACCTCCAGGCAGCCTCTGTCTCTCTCTGACTCAGGTTCTTGATGCTCTTGGTCATCTGTGTGCCAGGTGAGGGGCCTCCCCTCTGGGAAGTGAAGCCACACCTTAATCACAGCCCCAGGAATGGCCAGGATGAGAGCAGCAAGGCTCAGACGGAAGCCGAAGCGAGCTTCAGGCATGATGGAGGGAAGAGTAAGGGGTCATGATCACTCCCACATGACACAGAGGAACCTGGAGAGTTGCTTAATGACGGTCGTAAAAGCTGGAGAGGTGTGTGGCCAGCGGACTCTGCCTCTGGAGAACAAGGAGCCACGGGTGGTAAGGGCTTGAGCTCCAGCAAGGATTTCCCCAGAGGGGCAGCGTGGAGTGGCTCAGGGCAGCCATGTAGGGAGGCTTCTGCTTGGAGATGATGACCAGCTATGGGCCGAGTCACGGCTGGCTTGGACCTCTCGGAGTGGGTGCTGTCAGCAGGCGAGCCTGGTGAGCATGGTGGTGATGGAAGGGCTCGTACCATCCCAGATTAGGGCCCTTCAGAGGCTGCAAGTCACCCGTGACACACACCAGGCGTGCACGGAAAGGATGTCACACCCAGGCACCGCGCCTGCCAGCACACTCTGTCCAGACCAGACACAGGGCTGCAAAGTCTCCTCCTGAGTGAACTCACGGACGAACATTGCACCCTGAGAAATGGTTTAAATAATGAATGGAGATGGTCCTTCTCAAGATAACCTATTAAAACTACACACATTTTAACCTTAATGACCAGGGGTGATAGACGCCTTGGTATACATAAGACAGACGTAAAACTGTAAAAATGCCATAAATTCCCAGAGTACCTTATGATCTTCTCGGTTTCACAAATACACTTAATTTAGTTCACATGTAGTGAATTCAGGGAAACGTTTAAGTTTATACCCGCCTTCGAGGGTTTAAATGAGCATTGGCTCCTATAAATACGATTGGCTGGCTTAACTACATCCAGCTGTGGCAGAATGAAAATAGACCAGAAATACGAACAAGTGTTTGTTTTGGAAAGTAACTACTGGTTTTGTGAGAAACTTCTTAGAGCTAGTTAAAGCTGGATTATTGATGAATATTTGTACACTTATAATGCTTTCAGTTACCACTATTGGTTGTTCTGGTAATGAAACAAATTTCATTAAAATATTTTTAATACATAGAGATATATACACCTTTGTGGTTGTTCAGTCACTAAGTCATATCTGACTTCTTATGACCCTATGAACTGCAACATGCCAGGCTTCCCTGTCCTTCACTATCTCCTGGAGTTTGCTCAGACTCATCTCCATTGAGTCAGTGATGTTATCTAAGCATCTTATCCTCTGCCACCCCCTTCTCCTCCTGCTCCCAATCTTTCCCAGCATCAGTATCTTTTCTAATGAGTTGGCTCTTCACATCAGGTGGCCAAAAGTACTGGAGCTTCAGCTTCAGCATCAATCCTTCCAATGAATATTCAGGGTCGATCTCCTTTAGGATTGACTGGTTTGATCTCCTTGCAGTCCAAAGGACTCTCAACAGTCTTCTCCAGCATCACAGTTTGAAAGCATCAGTTCTTTGGTACTCAGTCTTCTGTACGGTCAAGCTCTCACATCTATACATGATTACCGGAAAAAACATAGCTTTGGCTATATGGACTTTCACTGGCAAAATGATCTCTCTGCTTTTTAATATGCTGTCTAGGTTTATCATAGCTTTTCTTCCAAGGAGCAAGCATCTTTTAATTTTGTGGTACATCTTTAAAGTGTAGCAACTGGAAAAATTGTGTAGATACTATGTTGCTTCTGAAGCTCTGAAAGTGACCTTCATGTCACAGTAAAAAAGATGAGAGCAGGAATGTCCCTGAGTATGAGACGCAACTTGGCAGGTTGACTTCTTACAACTGGAGTGATTATAACCTGAACACTTGAGAGAAGAGAAGGGCCTTCCTGGGTTGGGAATCAGTTAAAGGGAGAGCCTATAGCTTGGGAGAAGGACTTGTGCACTGCTGATTCAGATGGTCACTGGTGAGCCCATCTCTAAGCTTAAAGGGTCAATGTTGAGAACAACCAGGCCTCCAAGGTCCCTTCTGTGAGCTGCCTACTCCAGATGGGGACCAGAGAATTTCAGGGGAGTGTAATTTCACTGTTGTCTCCATGTGCTGAGTCCATGCCCTGGCGGAGAGGACTAAGAGAAAACACAAGCATGTAATCCCGTTTTCTCCATCATTTACAAAAAGAAACAGTCTCACCAAGAAATACTTTCTGATCTACCCCAACTGCAAAAGGGACCACTAATGAGGCTGGATCAAGTGTGTAAAGATCATGCTGAAACACCCAGGACTCTAATCCCTTCCCTTCTGACGCACCTCCTTACCCCCTAGGGGACGCTGCCCTGCTTGTGTGCAGAATAAAGCTGGGCTCAAGGTGAGACTTGTTGCCGACAGGCAGTGGAATGTTAGGAATACATTTTTTTGTCAGCAATAGCTTGGGAAGGAAAAGCCATAACCAAGTTATTTTCATGTCTTAAAATATGTTTGTCTTTCTTGTGTATGATAGTAGCTTATTAAACCCCTCCCCATGCCATCGCTATAACAGAATTCTAAAATGTTTTGAAAACATTCCTTGGAGCCACACAACAATAATTAACTGCCTAGCAAGTGCTGAGCAGCAAGCCGCCGATAGTAGCACAGCCTACTATCGACAGAGCGCAATTAATCACGGGACCACCATCACACCCCGGGTTTACACTTGGCAATCACAAAGCACTGTCATGGCCCCGCTGGTCCTTTAAGATGCGTGTGCTAAGTGCATATCCCCCTGCAAGCAGCTCAGGAGAAGCAGGAGGAAGGCTCTGAAAACTCGGTCTCCTGGTGTAGTTCACTCACTCGCCATTAGGTGCGGCTCACCAGCTCTCTGAGGACGGCATGTCCTGGGGAATCCCCAGTGCCTCTGTCTTCCATGGACATGCAGCAGACCTGGCCTGGTCACAGCGGGACCACCCAGAGCACATACTCGACAGGGTCTCCCAGGCCAGAGCCCTGCAGAGGGAAGTGAAGTGAAACTGAAAGGTGCTCAGTCATGTCCGACTCTTCTCGGCCCCCTGGACTGTAGTCCACCAGGCTCCTCTGTCCATGGGATTCTCCAGGCGAGAATCCTGGAGTGGGTTGCTGTGCCATCCCCCAGGGGATCTTCCCCACCCGCAGCTGACTCAGGAACACAATGGGTCTGCCCAGTGTTGCCAGGGAGTCCTGACAGGGCTGTCCAGTAGTAGAAGGACTTGCTCCTCACACGTGAAGGTCCCACAGCATGTGGCTTTATACTTTGGCATCAGGTCTGTGCAAAGACAGAGATTTAAGCGTCAAGTCAGACTGGTGTGTTACACTGGGCTCTGCTCTTTAACCTCCAGCAGATGTAAGAAAGCAGTGAGATAGCAAAAAAAAAAAAAGACAGGAAGGCAATCAAGAGAAAGAACTGGCAGGCGCTTCTGTCCTTCACTTTCAGGCAGCCAGCCCTGAACGTGTAGCCCAGCCCCGCTCTCCAAATGGAACCATGTACCTCCTGGTCTCCAGGGTCCTTTCAGGGCTTGGGTTCTGTGATGCAGTCCCCTAGGACTCTAATCTTCAGTGACTGGGGCCAGAAAAGCAACCTCTGAATCAATAAATCAATCTAAAGCTTGTCAGCCCCTTCTTGTGCACATCACTGTTAAAATGTATGCACTCACCTGAGTCCATGAGGAGCTAGCAGTTTACTGAGGGTCATCTGCAGGGCACGGGGGGAGCCCAAGCAGACCCAAGCAGCCAGGCCCAACAAGCACCCATGCAGACGGGACACACAGATGGGACACGGGACTGGAGCCTGGGGTGAAAGGAGGACCCGTTAGTCGGGTAAGGAGAGAGGAGTGGGGTGGCAGGGGAGGAGGCCCATTGTGGGTTTTGATGAGTGAGAACACAGGCAGAAAATCAGGGCAGATGCCTGGATCTGGTTACACAAAATACAAAATTGGCCAAGCTCAGAATATGTAGGCCACTTCAGGAGTGACTCTCCATCAGTCAGAGGAAAGACAGGCATCTGGGGCTACAGCTACCCCCACCTTACCTATGACCCCAGCAAATCGTTCCCGTTGCTCTTCCTCGCTGAGGGCAGGAGTGGCCTCAAAATACCACGGAAGACAGGCAGTGGCTATGAGTTCTGAGTTGACGTCAGTCTTCTATAGATAATGGCGCAAACTCTTGTCCTCAGAGCCAGCTCCACATGGTAACAGAGGAGAAGAGGTGTCTCTTCTCCCGGGTAACAGAGGCGGTCAGGCAGTGAAGGGTCAAGACAGGCTGAAGACGAAGGCCAGGTGCAGAGTCTGGTTGGAAGTCCAGTCCAGACCAGCATCCACATGAGAGAGAGAGCAGGAAAGAGGCAGACAAGACCGAGGAGTTGACCTCCCGTGGATGGGGGCAGGGAGCAAACAGCCAGCTTAGCAGGGTGAGGAGTTAGGCAGCGGGTGTCCAGAGAGGAAACAGGGTGGACAGACAGAGGCCGAGAACTTTAGCCTGGGCCGTCAGAGCCCCGGGGTCTGAAGGCCATCACCCGAGATTGAGTCTGTTGCCTGCGATGCTTCTCCATCCCAGGTCCTACCATCAGCCTAGTCTTGCTAAATGCCAACTTGATAATGCTCCAAAACCCTCACCCACTCCCGATTCCTAAAGACCATAAACTTAGACTTGTCAGAACAAAAACCCAGCACCAAGTCCCGTTTCCTTACTGAGGCCTGACCCTGCTGCCCCTGGTCCCGCCAACCCAACCAACGGTCAGCAGTCCAGACCACGGTCCCCATAAGCTCATCCGTGCTGGCCTTGGCCCCAGACACCTCACTCGCCTGCAAGGAGCCATATGGCCTAGGCCCTGGTTACCATGGAGAAGGCTACTCTCCCTCGAATGAGGGTAAGAGGTGAGCAAGGCTTCAGCCTAACACTCAGCCCAGGACTCGGACTTGAGTCTTCCCAAATTCCTCGTCATGTCACAGAAAACAGGCGGTAAGCACCTGGTCTCTTGGGACCAGGTCTCAGGACTCATTAATTCTGAATAACTTATAGAAGCATTTTGCCAATTCCAAACAGATAAATTCACATTTTCCCAGACTCAAAAAAATAATCTGTAGGTGAGACAACAATAAAGATGAAAGTGCTAGGAACCCCTCTATGTGTACACTTCAGAAATCTATTTTTAATGAATTATACTTGTGTTTTTAATTCACTTGCCTCTCCTTAAATAAATATAGCATGACATCATCTGTCATTTCAGCTTTTTTTTCTTTCAAGTCAAGTAGGATCTCAAGTGCTTACAAAAGCTGTCCTCTCTTTCCAGCTTACTTCCTTTTAAAGTACTTTTTTCCCTTCAAAGACTCTGAGGATGAAATTAGAAGTCACTTTGCTCCTGCATATTGGTAATGAATAATTATGCTGCCATGCAGTGCATAACTATTAATTACACGACTGCTTTTTCATTTCAAGGGTTATTTAATAATTTTTTAATAAAGAGTTACATATGTCAGTCTCTAAAAAACATATCAATCAATGTTATTTTTCAAGGGAGAGAATTGTCATAACCGCATGAAGATGCACTGGGTTTGTGATTATAGTGTTCACTGTTTGTGTGCTTTGCTGCTCTGAGAACTGTCAGCTGAGCCTGGAAAAACACCAGCTCCCAAACTGCCCTGGGCCTGTGTTTCAAGGTGGAAGGACAGGACGGCTCATGACTGAAATCACCTGTTGAAAAGCCACACTGCAGAAAAAGCTAACGGTGCCTCTGGTTCCACGAGAAATTCTGGGGAGAATCGCAATCTTTAATGGTTTAAAATGGAGGCCATCTGGGTTCTTACCAGTTTCCGGGCAGATCATCTCACCTTGTTGTCCGTCACTAGCATCCTGCATAGGACAAGGTGAACAGCAGCGTCAGCCCCTGTGCTGTGTGAGCATTAAATGCCACATTCACCTACTGGGTTCTGTGAGCATTAGGGAGGGCAGGGCCAGGCATCATCCTCACGCTGGAGAGTCTATTCTCAAGGGTACCTTCCACCTTCCTGGGATGCAGGGTCCATGCACCAAGCAGGAAACACTCACTCCTGTAAAATCACACATTATCTACTCTCAGGGAAGAGCCAAACGAGGCAGACTCAGAGTCCCAGGGGAGGCCAGCATCCAGGCACCAGCTCCATTCATGGAGAAGGCAGGGATGGGAGGTGGGGAGGCAGTATCTGGGCCAAGACAGAGCTCTGGCTAGTGCCAAAAACACGGGCTCAAGTGGGCTTTGTGAAATCTGGTTCTATTATCAAAACATTCCCCCAAATGCACTGTTTATATTCATGTGGAAGTGAAATGGAGGAAGTGGCATTCCAGCAGTAGACTAGACTGCATTTGCCTCTTTGGGAAATTTCATTTAAATAGAACAAAGCAGTATGGGGTGGTTTGCTTCTAGCTTCTTTCCCTCAGTGCAGTTTTAAGACTCACCCCTGTTGTAGCATGTATTTTGTTATCGCCTGGTGTTTCATGAGGTAGATAGATGGTCTACCCTTGTTTATCCCTCACTGTTGATGGACACACGTGCTGACCCCGACTCCCATCTGCAAAAAATAACGCCGTGAATATTCCCTTTGGTGCCTGTATGTGGCCCTACTGTTTTGTTCCTCTGGCAGGCCACTGGGTGTGGAATTACTAAGCCATATGGCAAATGCATGGATTCAAGAGATTAGGGTTACTGTCTGCATGGTGTGTATTTTTTCCATTCTTTTTACTTTTAACTTATTTAATCTATCTTGTGTGTCTTGTACACAGCTTATAGTTAAACCCTTTTTGCCTAATTCTATAAACTCTGCCATTTTTATTTGAGTGTTTAGACCATTTATATATAATGTAATCATTGATATGGCCAGATTTACACTTGCCATTTTGCTGTCTTTTTTCCATTTGTCTCCTGCCTTTATTTCTCAGATCCCTCTCTGAATGACTGAGTGTGCTACTTTACTTCTTTTGTTGACCATTTCACATCATCAATTGTTCCAAATGAAATTATCCACTGACTGCAGCCAGAGGCTATGGTCTTCACAGCTTGTCCTGGCCCTGGTAGAATCGCCACCCTGCAGGGAGAGACAGCATGTTCAGGGTTATAGCGGCTTCCTGGGGAAAGGATTTGTTGACCTTTTCAACTGGCCATTGCTAGAAGTCCTGCCTGCAATTGATTTTTAGAGATTTTAGTTTTTATTGTTGTTGAGCCTGCTGCAATGTTTTTGCCACTAAAACAGTGCCTTTATCCTATTTCTTTAATTCATGGAATTGCTGTCCATCACCAAGGCACAGATTTTAACTGCCTCAGCCCTGGTAGGCAGCCTTTCTTAAAACTTAGTGACACTGATACCTGGAAAACATGACTCATTGGTGTAAAAATTACTTTTAGAAATGATGACAAAATTTTCGGTTGACTACATCAACGTCTCCTATAAGTATATGGGTTTTCAGAAATTTCTCTTTAGATTGCTACTTTTAGAGTCCATTGAACAAATTATATTTTTTAGTTCTTGAATGGCAGTAAAGGGGTGAGAGTAATGATGGTGGAATTTTTTAAGTAAAGCTACAATCTTAAGAGCTTAAATGAGAAAAAATACATAAGCCCACTTTTCTTCAAATTTACAGAGAAATTATATGACTGACCTATAGGACACGTGCTAGAAGAAAAACTGGAACTTAGGTGCCCCAGTGTGGGCAGGCCATAGGGGGCAGTCTCGTGGGTGTAAATATGGCCATTTGATGGGGAGGGGGAGTCTCAGAGCTGCGAGGAGCATGAGGGGCCACAGACAGGAGCCCTCCCTTCAGAGAGTCTGCACCAGGGGTTGGTTCTCCCCCAGGGAGGGGAGCCCCTGCCCTCTGCCGCCTCTGAAGTAGCCTTGCCTGTGGGCAGCTGCATCCAGAGGTGAGACCACGCTGAGGTCAGGCTGCCAGGAGGTGGAGCAGAGCTGGACAGGCAGGCAGGGAGCCCACCCTGCTCACTCCTTTTGACCTCCGTTTGTTGGCTTTCTTTTCCTGAAAGAAACACTCAGGTTCCCGACACAGGAGCAGCACTAGGGCCCACCAGCAGAGGTTGCTCTAAGGGCGGCTCCACTGCTGAAAGTTAGAATGGTGGAATGGCACAGTGGGCCTCAGGACATGAGCAGATGGCTGGGGGCTCCCCTGCTCTCGGGGGCATCAGTACCTGTCCCGTGGCCACAAGACCCTGGGGACACATGCAGTTAATGAGCACACCCGTGGCTGCCACCCTCCTCACATCAGAGCACAGACTGTGATTCCCCACTCCGCCACCAACCTTCTGAAGCCAATTCCACCAGCCCCAACCCGCTCAAGTCTTCACTTCTGCAAACCCTTCTGGCCAGTCACCACATCATGAGACATAGAGTGCTGGTGAACTCCATGTGCCCTTCAGGAGGCCTGCCCATGGCTGGGAGCACTGGGGTCAGTGGCCTCTCTGCCCGAGGCTCAAGGACGGAGGAAGTGGGCATGGCCGTGCAGTTCCCTTCACCTCCTGTTGAAGAACTGTGGCATCTTCACTGGCAGAGGGACCCCTCTGGTTACTCACGGCTCCAGTGCCCATGCCCAGAGTTGTGGTTTCGGGAAAAGACCCTTTCAGTGAGAGGGCCACGCCCACCTCCCCCTGCCTGCCCCAGTGACCACGGAGCCTCCACCCCTTTCTGCTTCCAAGACAACTGCTACTGGGCCATGGAAGGGAGTGCTTCCAGGTCATGGAAGTGAATGCTTCCAGGTCATGAGGCTTATGTGGTTGAGGCTGAGTTCACACAGCATTTCCTTCCAGGGGAACAGTTTCCCAGGTGGCCATCAATGCTGAACAGGCCTCAGAGGGCAGGAAGGAGGCCATACCATTGGATTGTGTCCACTGTGGGACACAGGGCAGCCCCCGAGAGCAGGGGAGCCCCCAGCCATCTGCTCATGTCCTGAGGTCCACTGTGCCATTTCACCATTCCAACTTCACACCATCCCATAATAATGAAAAAATAAAATAAAATATTAGGCCTTAGGAGAAGAGTACTGTTTTGATGCTTGTGGCGGCAGCTTGCCACTAACCTGTCTCAGTAGAAGACTTAAAGGCAACCCACTGCAAGTGGAGGAAACAAGCTCATGGACCCCGGAGGTCTGCTTGTTGCCCAACTGAGAGGAAAAGGGTATTTTATAAAATTCTTCCAAGAAGTCCTGAAGTAGACACATTTTCTTCCTGCTGAAAGGCATTGAAGGAACCTGCTCTCCTGTCCTCCTGATGAGAACTGGAAAACAAAAGCCCAATGGATTTTCCCTCGTTTAAACCCTCATAACAACACTGGATTTCCCGGGTGGCTCAGTGGTAAAGAACCCGCCTGCTAAAGTAGGACACAAAAGAGACACAGGTTCAGTCCCTGGGTCGGGAAGATCCCCTAGAGGAGGGCACGGTAACCTGCTCCAGTGTTCTTGCCTGGAGAACCCCATAGACAGAGGAACCTGGCAAGCTCCACTCCATGGCGCTGAAAAGAGTCGGACACAACCGAAGCGGCTTAGCATGCATACACGCAGGCACACAGCAACACGGGGTTTATTAACGTTCACACATTGATCCATCATTTAGGAAAATAAAACCATTGCTTTTTAGGTATTTTTAATGTTCCCCTTAAAGCCATGGCTGATGTACTAAGTGCACTTGCTTTGCCTGGCTTTAAAAGTGTCTAGGAGAAGACAGTGGTCTAATGATAAAATGTTATTTATTTGCTTTCAAGGCTGCCATGAAGCCTCATTTTTATATTCTGATAATATACTGTAATCAACATTTTTTTTTACTTTACTTGTCCTAGAACAATAGTTTTGCTTTTTACCATTTTAAGTTGATGACATCTGTACAAAAATACTCATTTTCCCCTCGAGAAGATGGAAAACACTGTACTTCCCTCTTTAACAGCTTCGGCTGCTTTCAAGCCTGAATTAACGTGTCTGTCTGTGTGTTATGCTGATGATGGACATCTAGACTTCAAGGTATAATTTCCAGTAAAGAAAAGTCATTTTATTTCCATCTGAATAAGCACTCTATCATACCGACCAAGTCAAACAAAGTTATTATCTGGCTTTTCGCCAAGGCAGAAAAATAGAAAGGTCATATTTTTAATAGCTTTGTACTCTATAGTAATCAAATTTGTAAGCCTGGAGAAATAAACTGCTTGAGTCCGTGGGCTCTGCTGGGCCGTGTGAAACCGCTGGCTGGCTGTTCCGATGCCCAGCCCAGCTGCAGCTTATCTCTCCTGTGAGCTCAGGACACGGGCCCTGGTGCTCTAATCATAAAGCGGCAGAAACCGGCTAGTCAGGGTATGCCGGCTCTGCTCCACCTTTGAAGCCAATATCAGACGATAACGACCAATCCAGCTTCATTCATGGACAAGGAAGATTACAGCCCTGGAACCTAGACACACTCAGCTGTTAATAGATTACTCAAATGAAAATTAATTTAAATGAACACTTTCTTTAAAAGTCACTTTTGTTTCTGGGGGCTGTGCTGTCTTCCTTGAGATTCTAAACAAATCAGAGTGTGGCTGCAGCTGACTTTCAAATTTCTCTTTGAAATTATGGGTAATCCCCAAGTTTGAAGAACACCTTTGTGGACGTCCACCTCAAAATAATGATAAGAACAGAAAAAAGGTGTGTAAAGACACCTTTCTAAAAAATCATGAAATTCATAGTTTTGCTTTAAAAACTTTTCACAGAGTGATTTTGGGCAAGGACACACAATTCAGTTATGATTAGAGCATATTCTGCCCCAGAGGTTTCCAAGAACTGTGTTGCTTCCTTGCTGGTTAATTGTAAATGTCTTTCCCTGCATATGTCTCCTTCCATTCATCCCTGTTCTTGAGATGTTAGTCTAATAGCAGAGTTATTTTTGTCTCTGGCGTACACATAATGAAGAGCTGGCATGAGACCCTTTGTAATTCTGAAACACTATTGATTTGCTCAAAGTCATTTAATCAGTATGTGCCATAATAGATGAACTCGTTGTCAACAGCTTTCATCCAAACTTCAGACATTCCTGTAGCTTAGAAGAAAATTTCTTTCAGTTGCCAGCCACTACATACCAATAGTTTAAAACAGAGTTCAGCAAAAAATATATATATAATAAAATAGAGTTCAGCAGACTTGTCCTCCAGGAGCAAATTTTATGGAGTAAATAGATTTGGAGGTCAAGAAGCAAAATTAGGCTATTATGTAGGTGTTTACAAAGCCATTCAAAGTCCCCCCACTTAAAAATGGATGCATTTTAGCTTACAGGTGATAAAATACATACATACATAAACACACACAAAACCAGAAAGAAAACAAAAGGAAAAACAGCTGGATTCAGCCCCAGGGCCACAGCTCACCCACCTCCATCTAAGTAGAGAGTCAGGCGGATAACTAAAGGTTAACAGAAGAGTCTCTGAATTCACTCATCAGGGCTGCAATGTTGCTCGTGGTTTGAACAAGATGTTCAGCATCTCTTGGCTCTGATTTTCTCATCTATAAATGAGGACAGTAGTAGTGGCTGCCTTGGAGCTGTAAAGATGAATAATATTAATAGTCAGTGATCACTTCTAAGCAACTGCTACCACTGTTGGAAAGTATTCAGTTCAACAGAATTTCAGGAGCACCTTGTACTGTTCCACGGTTATTTGGGGGATGCCACGTGTGCCCCTACCTGGAAGGGTCACTCCCGCTACGTGTAGAGCTGCCCTGCCCCCCAGCAGAGAAACAGAAGACACACCCCCCTCCCTGGATCAGTACAAGCCATCACCTGCTCCCCACTCCTGCTTTCTCTACCCCCCACAGGGGACCCTCAGAGCCTGCCTCCGGAACCAGCCTGCAGCCACTGCTTCAAATAATCCCAGGCAGAGCACAGGCCCTATGGGGCCTGGAGGAGGGTCAGGGTGGTTAAGTCCTAAAAAAGCCTTGCAGTTTCTGTAGGTTGGGTTTGAGGAACCTCAGCCCTGTGGTGCCTTGACTTGTAGCCCTTCTTGCGATGTTGGAGGCAGGGATGGCTCAGCACAGGTGAGACCAGAGAGGCAGCGCTCCTGGCCTGTGTGCCCGTGAGACCCTCCTGGGTCAGTGGGAGGACCAGGCATTTCCAGGGCTTGTCGTTGTTGTTAATTTATTTTCTATTTATTTTAAAGTGTTTTTTAAATTTGTTTTTTTGTTTGTTTGTTTGTTTGTTTACTACTGCAGGATTTTGCACAGAAGGGAAAGGGTGGGTGTGAGAGATAACAAAAAATCTCATTGCTGGGAAAATATATCAAGTCACCTTGAGCTAAGGTCGTTTGGAATGAATCCTATCCTTCTGGGCTGAAATTACGCCAAAGGCAAAATTATTTTTTTCTCCCTTCCTTCAGCCTAATGTACGTGTCATATTCCTGTCTTAAGACTGTCACACAAGGACAGCCTTGCTTCCAGGGAGAGGGGAGGGGACTGGGCATCGAGGACGGGGGAGAGGACACCAACAGAAGCTGAGTTCTCCCCTTGCAGGCATCTGCAAGGGAATCGCCGACTGTCTGGGAGTGGGGTGCTCAGGGGATGTGGGTCCTGACTAGTAAAGCTCCAGAGGAGAGAATCACTACTAGAGAGAGAATGTTGTGCAGACAGGAGACTTCCAAAGGGAAGGGAGTGGGTTTTTCCCTGGGATCAAATGTCCTACAACTGTCTAGGGACTCTAGTCGTGCGTCCTGAGGTGAGTTGAAAGAGGAACCACATCGTGCACGTTTCTGCAGCCCTGGGCCGTGGGCCTGCTGATGAGAGTGAGACAGAGATGCCAGCCCCTTTCAGCAGTGGACTGAGTGAGAATCACCACGAGAACTCAGGGAAAGAGGAGCACGTGGAGGACGGTTTCCTTCCCTCTCTCCTCCTGTGTCTGGTATTTTTCTGGTAGGTTTTATAACTTTACAACTTTCAAGCAAAGGGTTCAACTTATTTTCTGACACATAAAAAGCTGTGTGTGTTTAACACATACAACTCGGGGAGTTCAGGGTAAGAATATGCATGACCCCACTTCTGGGTGCAGTGTATCAGGGAATTTAATCAGCACCTTGAAGATGTGCCCGTGGTCACTCTTGTGGCCAGGGCGGCGTGCACAATAGCCAAGCTATGGAACAGCCTGCGTGCAGGTTGACAGGTGAACGGCGCCCATGCCATGGAGTATAGCTCACCCCTGGAGAAGAAGAAGGTCTTGGCGTCTGGACAGCAGGACTGGACCCTGAGGGCACAGAGAGTATCATTGTGGTTGCCCAGGACGGGGGAGGGGACTGGGGAGATGGAGGTCAAAGGGCACAAGGTTTCCATGGTGCAGAAGGAATAAGCACTGGAGGAGCTGATGGACAGCACATTAATAGAGTCGTTAATACAGAGTATCATGTACTGAGTTTGACGGGGGCATGCATCGTATGTAACGTGTCCTCACCACAAAGCCATAGTAGTGAAAAGGGCGGTCGAGGCAACACTGGAGGGGACGGACATGCCTGTGGCCTCGATGGCGGTAGCGGTTCCTGAGTGGCTCTATAGAGCTAGTGTCTTGATGTGGTCATCTCTGAAGCTGTGTTATAAGGTTGAAGGCAATATCCACAAGTTGGTGGGCCCTTCCGGTGCCCAGGGACCTTGCCAGCGCTAGCACACAAGGGGAAAGAGTTCTTGGCCTCGGAGCACCTGTGGACCAGATGGCAGTGGAGGGGCTCCAGGGCTCTGGTCCCCCTGCTGGCGGTGGCTGGACTGCACAGTGGCCTCAGGGGACCGAACTGAGAGTACCTGTCTTGACACCCATCGGCTGTCCCTGCTTGCTGGCCCCTCGTGTACCCTATAACTCTCATCAGCCCTTTATGCCGAAGAGCAGCACCAGTCGCTGAAAACAACCCTCCTTCCCTCCTTTGCAAAGACCCGTGTAGAACGTCCAGGGAAAGCCGTGTGCCCCCAGGTGTGGAGAACGTGCGTCTGAGGCAGGTCTGGGTCCCAACTGTGGGCAGGAGGCAGGTGAGCGTGTTACTGAGAAAGACAGGACACGTTCTACATGAGCACCATGTGCAGACAGTGTGCTGGGCAGAGCCGCGAGGGGTCTGGAGGGGCTGAGGGAGGCGATGAGTGAGACTGGAGAGGGGCTTCAAGGGGCCAGCAAGGCTGAGCAGCACCTCCCCTCCCAGGGCCTCTCTCACCGATGCCCCCGGCCCCAGACCCACTGCCCTGTCCCACAGATGACGTCACAGACAGGTAACTCCTCCAATGAAAGAAGTAAGAGATGTGAGAAGGCGGATAAACGGCAAAGTCATCTGAGGCTCACTGAAACACCAGCTCCAGCTCAGCTGGCAGAAACAACTGTGCGAAATTAAAGGGGGCCTTGTTCTAGGGTTTCTGTCGTGAAAAACCTGGCTCCACCCAGACCTCCAGCTCAGGGAGATGGTGGAGAAATGGGTGCTTATCCCCACCACCCCTCCCAGGTGGCTGCATTCCAGGGGGGCCGTGGCCACAGCCCTGCAGGGCGAGCCCCGGTCACTCACTATTGCATGTTTATCTCCAGGCAGTGGAACATCTCTGACCTGAAGGCCCCTTCTCATAAAACAATTCTAAAAGGAAAACAGGCAGTAATAATAATAATCACCAATCAGTTTAGCTGGTGGCTGCCTAGGCTTGAAGGTCTCCGGGCACCTTTGCTTAAAGAGCTAAAAACAAATGATACTAAAAGGACATATTGTACAGTGTTCTGAAGGTGCCCTGTGACCCTCCTAATGAAAAGGGCAGGGGACACAGCACACAGGCCTGCTATTAATTACTGGGCCTTTAAATGAAGAAGTGAGTTTAAGCCAGACATCTGCAGAGGCCAGTCACTAATTGTTCACATCATGATGACCACAGATGCACAAGGGACAAACTCATTTCAGCTGCACACAGAAAGGGCCGGGGATCCACACCAGCGAGCACGTGGCTCACAGCCCCACCCCTTGCTTGAGGATCCAGAGTAGATGAGCAGATCCCAGGGAAGTGTTTTTCCAGGCATTTTTCACAACTGCAAGCAAAACCCCACAGATAAAGCACCATTCAGAGGGCAGGGGACCCGGGGGTTAAGTGTGAATTCCTTTGTGAACCATAGGAGGCCGATACTCTAGCTCCAGACTGAAGACCTCCAGGAACAAGTGAACTGATTAAGCAATTTCATGAGTGTGAGAGGAGGCCATGTGGGCACCTCTGAGTCAGGAGGCGAGGGCGCAGGCAGCACTCCCCATCGCTGCTCCTGTGGACGGCAGGGCCGGGCAGCACACAGTTAACACGAGACAAAGCCCAGTGCGACCAGCGGGTCTCCTGCAATCATCAGCAGAACCCGCTATTATAGCCAATTTAATAGCTTGAAAATGAACTCATTAGTGGTCTTTTATCAGTGGAGAAAGTCTATTAAATTCGGATGTGCGAAGCTGCCGCCCAGGAGCTCATTTCCATCCTGCCTGTGACCTGAACAAATCCGAGATGTGCTTTTCTGGGAGTGGGGTCAGGCTCTGAGGGAGCTGGGGTTGCATGGCCTCCCCGCCTGCACCCACCCCACGCCCAAAGGCTCTTAGGATGATCCACAGGGTGTTTCCGTCCTCTTTCCTGACTCCTGTGTCATCCACATGCCCCTAGACAGCTTCCGGGACAGCTAAGCGAGGACACCGTCACCCAGACGTGATCTGGGGTCGTAGTGACCTGGGACAGCACCCTCCACACGGCTGCACAGCGCAGCACAAAGCAGCTGGGGACTCGGCTCAGCCCAGGGCTTTCTGTGGTCTTCCTGCTCCCTCCTCCCTCAGCCCCCTCCTCCTTCCCCTCCTCCCCCTCTCTCCCTCCTCCTTTCTCCTCCCCTTCCTCACTGCCAACACACTGGAGAGACCAGAGGGACACTTTTATGCTCTGTTCATTCCTTATTCCCCGCTGGTGATTAGATTTAAATGCTCTGGGACAAACAGTGAGGGCTGAATGCAGGCCAGGCTGCCGACTCTTCATTAGCTCTGGGATGGGGACCTGATTAGCATCAATAAACCTTGGGGCAAATAGAAGGCGTCCCTCCCCCGCCCCCTCCCCAGCGGCCCACAGACCTCCCAGGCTGCCTGAGGACTTTAGCTCCTTTTTGAAACTACGTCCTGCACGGGTCACTGCTCATTTGCACAGACCCCTCTTGTGAGCACAACGATGAGTGGCCTGGTAGCAGAGACCACCCCGTCCTTCTCTAGAGCCCCCAGAGCACGGAGATCAGAGACCGCTGGGCCGAACCCAGGTGGGACAGGATTGGTGCCTCAGGAGCTAATCAGGTGACACCAGGCTGGCTTACTCTGGTGGCGTGAGGGGCGGATCTCAGTAGCCAGGAGTCACTTACCAATTAGAAGCCCCTTTTCCACTTAAACCTCACTGGACCCCACTGGAAGCCAGAGAGTGATGTTTTCGGCACCGGAATTGTGAAGGCGGAGGCCATGGTACCCACCAGTGGTACCCACTGTCATCTATCGAAGCTCAGAGACCGCTTTCTGTAATGGATCCTCTAATGGGATGTGAATTAAAAGTGCAAGCTCATGGTTACGGATCTCATATACAAGGTTTCTGTTTGTGCTGTGTTATTCTGTTTTGTGTTGAGTGTGGAGTGTATTTTTAAGCCAACAACCCTCACTGCCCAGCAGGTCCTAAGGGGGGAATTCTTCATTCTTTGTCACTCGCCCTGGTCTACTTGCCCCATGTGTATCATAGATACAAACAAACCAACAGGTACAAAAGCCCATGTCCTCTTACTGAGGCGGTTGGAGCCTCAGGTCTGACGCATCCAGCCAGCATCTGGGAGCCCCCAGGGCCTGGCTTCACTTACTGGCTCCTGCTGGGACAGCCCCATTGGGGCTGCTGCTGCCTGGGCATCAAGGCAGCCCCCATCCCATCCCGTCCCCACCCACCGCCCGAGTCCCTCTTCTCGGGCAACCTGCAGAGCCCTGGTCCCTCCTGGCACTCCGCTCACTCTTGGTGCTGTTGGGGCGTCAGAGCCCCTCCCTGACATCTCTCCATCTCAGGGACTTAGGAGCCGGTTCCATCACCAGTCCACAGCCAGCAACCTGCCTGCAAGCCACTTTCTCACAGACCCCAGAGCTTCCTGCCCCCCCCCCAGGGCTGCAAACAGCATCCCAGAGCCCTCAGCCACACCCCAGTGCCTCCTGTCACCTGGCAAGCAAGATGGGGTGTCCCTGGGGCTCAGCTCAAGGAGACATCCGCACCCTAAAAGGTGCCCACACACAGGATAAATTGGCAAATAACGTGCCATATTCCTCTAGACAGTCCCTAACTCTTCGGTAAACCTGTGCTCTGGGGCCTTCTACTAGGAAGTCCTCAAGCATCACCCTTAGTGTTTCTGAGAAGTCTCCCAGAGCAGGAAACCTAGTCCTTGAGGCAAGGGCCCCACTCAGCGTCCAGACTGTCTGGGTCCCTGAATCACACAGGGGCAGCTGGAAGCTGGTCCTCAGCGTTATTTTCCAGTTTTATGGAAGTATAGTTGGTAGATGAAAGTTATATATGTTCAAGGTGCACGACGTGATGCTGGACTAGTGTCCACATGGGGACATGATTACCGCGTCCAGCTGACGAGCCCATCCCTCTCATAGGCACCTTCCTGACTTTCATCCTGTGATAAGAACACATAAGATTGACTCCTTGGCAAATTTCAAGAATATAATACAGGATTATTAACCACTGTCCCCACGCTGCACATTAGATTGGGTTGTTTAAGAAAATGCATATAATAATCAAAGGTTACTATGAGTTTAGCAAATAAACTATGTATTCTCTGCCCCCAATAGAACCTATACAAATAAAAACTGAGTTACAAGCCACTGCGGGACTTGCTGCTAATTCCAGCTGCAGAGAATTCTTTCTTGCCCAACAAGGGGCACTGCAGCTCCTCAAGGCCTGGCTCCCCGGGAAGTGACCACCCTGGGGATTGTACTGAACCCGGCTCCCTCCCTCGAGAGGGTCAGGTTTACACCGAAGAAATGCCAGCAGGGGACCTCTGGGCCACCTCCCCCACCCCTCAGCATCCTAATATAAGGGGCAATGGTGTAAGTAAGGTAGGAGCCACACATAGTCCAAAAAGCTTGATTAAATGAGTGTCTGCAGCCTTTGTTAAGAGTCCTCTAACTCACTACTGATGGGAATGAGGGCACAGGGACCCTGAGGTCACAGAGACAGGCTGGGTTTTCCAAGAAAAGGAAGGAATCAGAACAGCAACTTTCCCTTGGGACTCTGGAAACAGCTTCTTGAACCTGGTTTCCTATAGATCAGATTCACATCATCCTTTCATTACTTTTCCAATAGGAAAACTCAATATACTATTTATTAGTGTAACTCCATTATATAAATGGGTTTATTCTGCCATTACAAAAATAATTGCATGGAAAATGTGCCTTATGAATTCTCTGACCATTCTATTTTGCCCTTTTCCTTATCTCAGTCTTCTGAGTTTTAGCTGCGATATTGGGGGCACGGCCGAATAAGCAGATAAAAAATGCCACGCTTCTTCAGCATGGCAGAAATGATAAAACTCAGAGGAATGTGTAATTTCATTCAGAGCTTGACACACACAAACTTCCTCACCAAATTTATTATTGGAAATGGTCAGGCGCCTCTGAGTTTAGAACCCAGGGAAACATACCATCTAGTGTGGCAGGCTGTTAAAGCTCTGCTACAGCCTTGCCCGTTATAGAGACATGGACCCCGAGGAGCAGCAAGCCAGCCAGAGGCCAGGATGGGCTCTGCATAAGAGCTGTCTAAGTCCAGACATTTTCGATGCATTTTCTTATCATGTAATTTGAAAAAGTTTGAAAACCACTGATCACAACT
This sequence comes from Madoqua kirkii, assembly GCA_006408675.1. NCBI lineage: Eukaryota > Metazoa > Chordata > Mammalia > Artiodactyla > Bovidae > Madoqua > Madoqua kirkii. The sequence goes on from SJYC01135074.1 coordinate 76,126, forward strand.
CTAAATGTTGATGATAGAATATACGACCATTGTTATTGCTGGTCAGTTGCCAAGTCCTGTCCAACTCTTTGAGACCCCATGGACTGTAGCACACCAGGTTTCTCTGTCCCTCACCATCTCCCAGAGTTTGCCCAAGTTCATATCCAGTGAATCAATAAGACCATCCAGTCATCTCATCCTCTGCCACCCCCTTCTCCTTCTGCCTTCAATCTTTCCCCAGCATCTGGGTCTTTTTCAGTGAGTCAGCTGTTCCCATCAGATGGCCAAAGTATTGGAGCGTTAGCTTCCGCGTCAGTCCTTCCAATGAATATTCTAGGTTGATTTCCTTTAAGACTGATTGGTTTGATTTCCTTGCAATCCAAGGGACTCTCAAGAGTCTTCTCCAGCACTACAGTTCAAAAGCATCATTTCTTCAGCACTAAACTTCTTTATGGTCCACCTCTCACATTCATTCATGACTACTGGAAAAACCATAGCTATACAGATCTTTGACTATACAGACTTTTGTCAGCAGAGTGGTGTCTCTGCTTTTTAATATGCTATCTAGGTTTGTCACAGCTTTCCTTCCAAGGAGTAAGTGTCTTTTATTTTCATGGTTGCAGTCACCATCCCACCTACAGATACCCACCTGATACTCACCTATGACGGCCTGATGATGCAGTGTGACGTCATCCGTGGCCTCTGGGGTCTGTTTCCCACGTACCCCTCAGTCCTGGAACCTTTGTCAAGCAAGTCAAAGGTGATGGAGTATATCGAGAACCAAGTCAAGACCTGGGATCCTCAAGGGGTGCTGTGTGCTCATCAGGCACACTTCCTAAATTCATCCGCACAATTCCTGATCCTTCTGTTACCCTGTTACCCAATCAGGCTGGTTGCTTGCACAGTTCAGGAAGGAAATGTGTCTAGCACGGAGACCATGAGTGCCTCCCAGGTGGCCACACTCCACCTTTGCTTCCTCAGAGGCCAGTAGGCAGGCTCTGTCCTTGGGGCTCACTTCTTCCTTCAAGGCAACCAGCCTGCAAGGCAGGCCCAGAGAAGCACAAGGTTCTGTGGGCCCCCGTCCTGGCGTGCCTTTCCCCAACTCAGCTGCCCCATCCTGGCCATCCACCTCCTTCCAGGTACTGCCTTCTGGCCTGGGGCCCTGCAGCCACCTCCTTCCCAGGCCACCACCTAGGGAGGGCGTGACCACGGAGTGACCCCTGGCTCCAGGGCTTGCCCTGCCCAGGGATGCCCTACTCCTCCTCTGAGGCATCCCTCCCAGCAGCCTCTGCAGCTGCTCAGGTCAGGAGGAATCTGCACTGTGTGTGGAGAGACAGCCCCTCACATCCCACAGCATCAGGAAGCTCACCATGAACCCCTCATTTCCAGGTGGGCTCTGGGTCTACCTGTGGGCCTGCAATTGGGCCCAGGTTACTGCTTTATAATCAATAAGACCATCCAGTCATCTCATCCTCTGCCACCCCCTTCTCCTTCTGCCTTCAATCTTTCCCCAGCATCTGGGTCTTTTTCAGTGAGTCAGCTGTTCCCATCAGATGGCCAAAGTATTGGAGCGTTAGCTTCCGCGTCAGTCCTTCCAATGAATATTCTAGGTTGATTTCCTTTAAGACTGATTGGTTTGATTTCCTTGCAATCCAAGGGACTCTCAAGAGTCTTCTCCAGCACTACAGTTCAAAAGCATCATTTCTTCAGCACTAAACTTCTTTATGGTCCACCTCTCACATTCATTCATGACTACTGGAAAAACCATAGCTATACAGATCTTTGACTATACAGACTTTTGTCAGCAGAGTGGTGTCTCTGCTTTTTAATATGCTATCTAGGTTTGTCACAGCTTTCCTTCCAAGGAGTAAGTGTCTTTTATTTTCATGGTTGCAGTCACCATCCCACCTACAGATACCCACCTGATACTCACCTATGACGGCCTGATGATGCAGTGTGACGTCATCCGTGGCCTCTGGGGTCTGTTTCCCACGTACCCCTCAGTCCTGGAACCTTTGTCAAGCAAGTCAAAGGTGATGGAGTATATCGAGAACCAAGTCAAGACCTGGGATCCTCAAGGGGTGCTGTGTGCTCATCAGGCACACTTCCTAAATTCATCCGCACAATTCCTGATCCTTCTGTTACCCTGTTACCCAATCAGGCTGGTTGCTTGCACAGTTCAGGAAGGAAATGTGTCTAGCACGGAGACCATGAGTGCCTCCCAGGTGGCCACACTCCACCTTTGCTTCCTCAGAGGCCAGTAGGCAGGCTCTGTCCTTGGGGCTCACTTCTTCCTTCAAGGCAACCAGCCTGCAAGGCAGGCCCAGAGAAGCACAAGGTTCTGTGGGCCCCCGTCCTGGCGTGCCTTTCCCCAACTCAGCTGCCCCATCCTGGCCATCCACCTCCTTCCAGGTACTGCCTTCTGGCCTGGGGCCCTGCAGCCACCTCCTTCCCAGGCCACCACCTAGGGAGGGCGTGACCACGGAGTGACCCCTGGCTCCAGGGCTTGCCCTGCCCAGGGATGCCCTACTCCTCCTCTGAGGCATCCCTCCCAGCAGCCTCTGCAGCTGCTCAGGTCAGGAGGAATCTGCACTGTGTGTGGAGAGACAGCCCCTCACATCCCACAGCATCAGGAAGCTCACCATGAACCCCTCATTTCCAGGTGGGCTCTGGGTCTACCTGTGGGCCTGCAATTGGGCCCAGGTTACTGCTTTAGAGACAATGTTTTCTTAAAAAAAAAAAAAAAAAAAACTTTTCACAGTCACCTAAATATCTGCTTCATTTTGTTACACACACATATCAAAAAAGAAGAAAGAAAGGAAAACCCAGAGAGCTTGGCTTGAAAAGTTTTATTTTCATCTCATTACTGTCATTCGTGGCTGTGAACCTTCACGAAGACTTCCAACTCTTCAAAAGAAAGACCCGTCGTCATGGTGCGTCATCATGGGCTCCTGACTAGTGTAGTCACAATTGTTTAACATGGTCTAGGGCCCAGTGAGCCTTCGTGAGTCCAGCAGGAGGCGCTGCCATGGAGACAGTTGCTATGGAGACAGTCGCATCAGAAGCAGACAGGCCACACTTTGACCTTGACACAGGAAAAGCCAAGGTGGGGGAGCCCTCACTTTAGCTCCATGAGTCTCTCCTGTGGGGTTTTGGGCTCCAGGGTCACTCCCTGGCGTCAGTTGCAGAGGCTCTGCAAGCATTTCCCACCCTCACTGCATCTTTTGTCAACCACCAGCTGAACAAACACTTCCGTAACTTTGAAGGAGTTTGCCAGTGTCTGTCAGAGCCTGTGGGCTGGCAACTCCCAGAGCCTGGACTGGGACTCAAGGAGTCTGGGCCCTTTGACAAATAATTAGCAGCATTGACTCAGAGCCTGCATCCAAGCTCAAACCCAAACCCACCAAACTCAGCGGGGATGGAAGTGGCCCCACCACTGAGACCCTAGCAAAGGAGCCAGCTGGGGCATGAGATGGAACCTGGCACCTGGCATCCCACGCACCAAAGCAGAAATGCGCCCTAGAGTCAGCAGAGGAGAGACAATGGCCATGCAGCCCCAGGCCCGCTGCATTCTCCCACTCGCCCCAAAGGCCCCAGAGCCCTGATGAGACAGGGTCCCATTCAGGACCTCCAGCAGACAGTCAAGGACACTCTCAGGCAACATTTGTACGAAATTTTCCCAAACCAGCCCATCAAGCACTATAATAGGAAACAAAGAAGGAGAGGGTGGAAGTCAAACAAATCAGGGGAAAAACCAAGCAGAAAAGAAGAGCAATGCTAAAGAATGTTTAAACTACCTATACAGTTGCACTTATTTCACAAGCTAGTGGGTTATGCTCAAAATCCTTCAAGCTAGGCTTCAGCAGTAGGGCACCAAGAATTTCCGGATGTACAAGCTGGGTTTCAAAGAGGCAAAGGAACCTGAGATCAAATTGCCAACATCCACTGGATCATAAAGAAAGTAAGGGAATTTCAGAAAAACATCTGCTTCTGCTTCATTGTCTATGCTAAAGCTTTTAACTGTCTGGATCACAACAAACAGTGGCAAATTCTTGAAGAGATGAAAACCAGACCACCTTATCTGCTTCCGAGAAACCTACCTGCAGGTCAAGAAGCTATAGTTAGAACTGAGCATGGAGCAACTGACTGGTTCAAAATTGGGAAAGGAGTACATCAAGGCTGTCTGTCATCACCCTGCTTATTTAACTTCTGTGCAGAGTAAATAAACCCTATGCAGGGCTTCCCTGATGGCTCAGCTAGTGAAGAATCTGCCTGCAACGTGGGAGACCTGGGCTCTATCCCTGGATAAGGAAGATCCCCTGGAGGAGGGCACAGCAACCCACTCCAGTATTCTTGCCTGGAGAATGCCCATGGACAGAGGACCCTGGCAGACCTCTGTGGGGTCACAAAGGGTCAGACATGGCTGAGTGACTAAGCACACGTGCAGAGTACATCTTGCAAAATGCCAGACTGGATGAAGCTCAAGCTGGAATCAAGATTGCCAGGAGAAATATCAATAACCTCAGATAAACAGATGATACCACTCTAATGGCAGAAAGTGAAGAGGAACTAAAGAGCCTCCTGATGAAGGTAAAAAAAAGAAAGTGAAAAGACTGCCCTGAAACTCAACATTCAAAAAACTAAAATCATGACATCCAGTCCCATCACTTCATAGAAAGAAGAAGAGGAAAATGTGGAAGCAGTGACAGATTTTCTTTTCTTGGGCTCCAAAATCACTGTGGATGGTGACTGAAACCTTGAAATTAAAAGTCACTTGCTCCTTGAAAGGAAAGCTATGACAAACCTAGACAGCATATTAAAAAGCAGAGACATCACTTTGCCAGCAAAGGTCTGTATACCAGTAATCATGTACAGATGTGAGAGTTAGACCCTAGAGAAGGCTGACACTGAAGAACTGATGCTTTTGGATTATGATGCTGAAGACTCTTGAGAGTCCCTTGGATAATAAGGAGATCAAACCAATCAATCAGTCCTAAAGGAAATCAACCTTGAATATTCATTGGAAGGACTGATGCTGAAGCTGAGGCTCCAATACTTCGGCCACCTAATGTGAAGAGCCAGCTCATTGGAAATGACCCTGATGCTGGCAAAGACTGAATTCAGGAGGAGGAGGAGGCAGCAGATGATGAGATAAAGGTTAGATAGCTTCACCAACTCAATGGACATAAACTGCATCAAACTCCTGGAGATATTGCTGGACAGAGGAGCCTGGAGTGCTGCAGTCCATGGTATCTCAAAGAGTCAGACATGACTTAGCAACTGAACAACAACAAGCTTTCTTATAAATTCACTCACATTTGACTTTTCTGAGGAGTCCCACAGAAATAAGAACAAATAATCAATAAGTTTTAAAAAGACTTCTCCAAACTCTTTAAGATAGAACTCTCTCCCTTTGTAAAAAAAAAAAAAAAAAAAGACTGTCAGAGTATTTCACAGAAAGAGTGTACAGTAGAACATGCTTTGGAAATTATCATTTCTTAATGATCAGTATTATTTTTACTTCTAATTGCAAATTCCTCAAAGGATGCTTAATGTAAAATAAATTCAAGGCTATCAACTGCCGTGGTGACTGACCCCATGATGAAGCAGGAGGGGAAATGAAGCCATGGCTGAGGGGAACATGAGGGACCAGGACAGGGTGTCATGGAGACGGAGGGTCAGGGCCACTCCCTGTGTCAGAATCAGGATGGGAGCTGGGGGGTGGAGGCTGAGCACATGACTGACATGAAGGATCTTCTCCTCAGCCTCAGATTCGCTGCACAGTGATCCCACCACAACTGGAGAATCTGGGGTGACAGGAAGGTGTTAACGCCACCTGTGCCAGGATAGGCAGTGAACAGAAACCCCTCCCAGGGACTAGGAGCCCCAGTCTTGGGCTTACAATTGGAGTGAATAATGCTGGCTGGAAGAATTTGATCTTGCATTTCCCCAGACTAACTGGCAAGCAGATTTTCTTTCTTTATAATAATTTATCACTTACAAGACACCAGAGCTACACAGAGATCGTTGAATAATAGATGAAATTGTGCTGAACCACGTTTCTGCCCTAAGGAGTTTTCCATGTCGAGGAACCCGTGGAATCATGTCGAACAAGAAGAACGCAATCCTGCTTTCTCATCAAACATGACGGGTGGTATTCCTGGTGAGCGAGGAGGGAGGTGAGGACAGAGGCAGATGGGAGGTTCCGTAGTGCAGAAGAGAGAAACAGAGAGGAGCTCTACCTGCCATCCAGATACTAAAGGGAAGACGGAGCAGAGCCACCTGAGGGTGGGGGCTGAGCCCAGGGGCTCCAGTTAGGACCCCACCCTAAATGTAGCCCCACTGCCCAGAGCTGGGAACATCTCTGGGTCCATGCCAGTCACCAAAAAGTGCAAATAGTAGAGTCAAGTCAGTCAGGTCAGTAGACTAACCCTAAGCACACTGATGAAATGAGACTTGGCTGGAGGGGGCAGCGTGTGTTTAAGAAGGGAAAAGAAGGATGTAAATGGGAACCTGCCTCAGGGCCATGGTGGGAGGCCCTGACGCCTGGCCAGAGAGTGGAATTTGGAGCCCACGTCCTCACAGTCGTGTCTAGAACCTGTCTCATTCCCCCTCAGGGATCCTCACACCCAAGTAGGCTGATGGCCCACCCACCACCCCTGCTCCAAGCGTGTTTCAGCATTCAGAACTCAGGAGATTGTCGGTGAAGGAAAGGAACAGTGTAAATCGAATGATACCCCGGGGAGGGGTTTATGGAACCGCAGTAATAGTTTGTGCATCAGACACATGAGCACCAAGCGGGACACACCTGGAGAAGAAAGCTTCAATTCACTTCTGCTCAGGTTCTGAGGCTGTGAGGGTCGGGGACGTGTGTGATGTCACCTGACAAGTGAATTCAGTACTGGCTGACGATTCACCTCTCTAGGATGCTCCCACCTACAGAGGCAGTTTTATTTCTCACACAAAACCCCCAGGGCTCCCTGGTCCCTGAGAAGGAGACCACCCATGCTGACCAGAGGGGTACCCACTGCTCATGGGGCTCCTACCCATGGCCCTTCACCCCAGAAGTGGCCTCCAGAAAACCCTGGACCTCCACAGGGTCCCAGTGTCCCTGGGATGCCCAGCCATCGGACTTGGAATGAACATATTGGGTTCCCACTGGCCTGGAGTGGCCTGGGAGGCGTTCATCTGTGCACAGCGCCATTTTCTAGAAGGCTGAGTGCCCACAGGAGACCCTTCTATATCTGCAGAGAGGTGGGTTCTCAGTGGCATTTTGTGTGGGATGGCCCGCCCCCTCCTTCAGCAGTGACCACATCACAGGTCCCCACACCCCATCTGGCTACGCCCTGCTGTGTGGTTCCTTCCTGCATCTCCCAGGTCCTGCTGGGCCTGTGCCCATGTGTTGCTGGGATCCATGTCCAGACCCACCGTAGGGCTGACTGTTCATCCTCTCTGGAACATACTGGGGGCCGAGGCCCAAGGTCCAAGCATTTCTGTAGGGAGGGTGCACCTATCCCAGGAACCTGCCGTGCCAAATGGAATCAGAGGGGTCCTTGGGACTCTGGAGTTGGAAGTCACCATCTTCTTGAAATGACTCCAATTGGCGACTGCTGGGGAGCTTCCATGCCCGGTCAGCCCCAAATCCCGAGAAGTGACAGGTCTTAGCCAGGGAACAGAGATAGAAGAGCTCCAGGTCCCTCAGGGTCAATTCTGAGCCTGAGTTCAGGACAGGGACCCAAGAGATCCGCTTGTCGGAGCCTTGGAGCTAGGCAGGAGTCCCTCCTCAGAAAACCCCAAACCTGCTCTAATTGAAACTGCCGGCTGCAGAATCTGGTCCCTCACATCACAGAAAGGCAGCATTCAGTGTGAAAACTCAAGGAAAAAGGCAAGTCCACGGCCTGACCGGTAGAGACCTGGGGAGTCCCCAGGGTTTTCTTTGCCTGGAAGCTTTAACGGACATGGTTTTACACCTGCTGGGGAGGCAGACACAAATAGAGGTGGGGCCTGAAACCCGCCCTGGCAAGGTCGCCAGGCCCGGCAAGGTCACCATCCCCGGGCAAGGTCACCAGCTCCATGGACCAGTGCTTCTCAAATATCTCTGTTTTTCAGAATAAGCAAGAAAGTCATGTATTTCAAACAAAACCTAGCTTTTCTGTTCTCTGGATGAAGGTGTGAGCAGTCTCTTCTCTTGACAGAGGGACCCTTGAGGGTCAGAGGAGCTTGATTCACCCTCAGAAGTCTGCACCAGAAATCACTCATTTCTTTGAGGTCAAAATCTTGCCTATAGGAAAACCAATCTTATAGCCAGATGATGTATAAACAAGAAAGGAGATGAGAACCCTTGGTGGAGAAATGAGTATATGTGTAGTTATGATCATCCTAACCAGAATTTAAGAGAAAATCTTTTGAGTGCCAGAAGACAGAAAATTTGCAATTCCCTGGTGTAGTTGAGTATACTTTTACAGACTTTATTTCTGTTTTGGCAATTAATTCTTCCATAATGGAGATACGCTAGTTAATTTAAGTCATAATTAAAAACAAACCTAGCTTATATATTGATTTCATTACATTGTATTTCATTTCTGTTTATTGTTTCACATTTTAACAAGTTAATAAAGGAACCATTTTATGTATTCCTTTAAACCACTTACAAACCCAAAGTACATTTTGTATAGAAATGGAATTTGTGTGGCACATTTTTTTCTCTTCTATAATAATGATGGTGTTGTTTATATGACATTAAATAATCAAGGGGAAACCAGGAATCCAATATTTGTTCAGAAGAAAGTCTGTTCTCCTGGTTTTCCAGGCAAAATGGGTTCCCATTTGCACTTGAAAGATGATGGTCGGGAGGGAAGTTTCTATTCTATCTGATGAGGACAATGAATGGATTAATCCCTTGGGACCAGGTGGTTACCTGAGAAGGTAAAGTCAGGACCAGGGCCCTGTTTTAGACATTTTCTAAGTGTCCACCCCTGTTGATCTTCACACATGAAAGACCTCACTTCTTTCTGCCGTTCCCTCCTGTCCCACCAACTGGTTGAGTTTCTTATATCCAGGACTCCGTGGCCCTCAAACCACATGGCCAAGCCCACTTCCCGTGGCCATCCAGCCTCCTATCCTTCACCTGGGCTGGGCTCCTGGCTAGATTCCTATAGATGTAGAAATATACATACATTTTATGTGTACATATATATACATACACGGACATTCATTCCTCAGAGAGAGAACCCCTCGAGGTGGTGCCATTAAATACTCAGAAGCTACCCCCGTGTGCTGTCAGCCTGCTGTTCCCTTTTACAGACTCGCCCTGAGGTTCCTAACCCGCCCAAGGTCACAGCCTCAAGGTGAGGCAGGGCCTCCTGCTCCCGGACGAAGTAGCTGCTGTCCCTCTGGCATAAATGGCAAAGCTGAGAATGTAAGCATATTGGGTGAGTCTGTAAAACTGCTCTAAAAAATAAAACCTTTAAAAAAAAAAGAAGCTTTATGACATAGTTCCTCATTCTAAAATGGAAGACCAGTGAAAGTTCACTATCTAGAACCAGGTACACCCGCTAGTTTGGAGACTAGGCAGTCAGATTGCGTCGTCCGTCAGAGATGACTTGTTGTGAGTCTCAGCTGCCAAACCGAATCCTCTGAGAGAGGAGACAGTCTGTGCTTTATGAGCTGGGCCCAGGGGGCTCGGCTGGGGATGGGAGAGGTTCCGGGGGAGGTGGCTGCCTGGATAGGGCTCCACGCTCGGGGAGAAGAGCTGGTCACATGGACCCACATGGCCAGCCAGTGCGCCAGCTTGGGGAGCGTGGCAACCGGGAGCCGAGGGCACGGCATGGGGACACCCGGTGATGAGGGTAGGATCCGGTGAAGGTCAAGGTGCCCTCCTCCTGCTGGTACTCTTTCCTGGGTGGTAAACTGGACATTCGGGTGACCTGCACCCTGTTTTGTGCTCCGTGAAGGCTCTCTCTCCGTAAAGACGTCTGGAGGCAGGGTCCCCTTTGCGCCTGTGACAGTACCATGTGTGACTGGGCACACAGGCCAGCTAGCATGCCCTGCACTGCTGATCAGCAAGCTCTCTGATGGAGCCAATAGGCTTCTTCTTACAACTGATTATTAACTTCAAGTTACATGTGTCCTGTAATTCCCCCATTTTCATTTTTCTTTAATAAAATCCAGAAATTACATGAATCAGCTGTAAGAACAAGGGCGTGGCCGGACTGGACCACTGAGAAAACTGAGGTCTGCCGCATGGAATCCCCTGGGCCACAGCCCACCGGTCTCTCAGGGAAGCAGTTTGTAGTGGGTGAGGTTCACCCTGGGAGCTGTGAGGAGTGGGTGGACCCCTGGGCCTAGACTGCCTGCTGGTCCCCATGCGTGGGTGCTGACCCATGCTGGTGGGACAGGCCTGCTTGTGGCCTCTGCTCCAAGTGCTCTTCCACGTGCCGTTTCCTGAGCAGCAGCATGAACCCCAAAGTAAGAGCTTTGGGGTCCTGGGCTAACGCCCTTACAACCCAGAGGCGGTCAGGGGACCTGAGTGCTTAACAGTGGCTAAATAGCTGAGCGCCCCCCGCCTGCCAGCCATGAGGGCACAGTGCTGAGCATTCACCGTCTCCCCCATCTCAGGGGTGGTAGCGATGCCCCCAGCCCCATGGCCACCGTGTCCCAGACTCAGGGGAAGGACCTCCCCCGGCACCAGGGGGCAGCAGGGAGCCTCATGTGTGACCTGGGACATCGTTCCCCGAGCCCCACATCCCTAAGACCTGATCTGAGGACGGGCCTCAGCCAGATGGCCTCCAAAGTCGCAGGGCCGTGTGAGGCGTGTGAGGGCCCAGTGTGTCCCGGCCTGCCTGGGGTCGCCCATAAGCCCTACAGTGCCCCTCTCTGTGCACACACATCCCATCCCTAGTTGGCCCCCCAGGGCCCCTGGAAGAGCCTGGTCTCCCTAAGACCCCAGCACGGGTGTTCCCAGGAAGGCAGGCAGAGCGCCTCCAATACCACTGACCCTGGAGGACAGCGCTCCCACGTCCGTGGGGGCACAGTTGGCTCCTCCAGGAACAGACGGAGGTACCTGCCCCTCCGCTGCATGGAGTGCCCCAAGGAGCCACATGTCGGAAGGGCCCGGACCCCCAAAAGGAACAGCCGCAGAGCTTTGGGCCCCACCATCACCTAGCCAGAAACCCCGCACGTGGAGGAGGCGAAGGACTGCAGGAAGACGCTGGCGCCGCAGACGGGCTCGCAGGCCAGGGGGGCCTCACGCGCTCTGTCCCCTTTCTCACTGCTCTGGTGTCTTCAGGGCCCCGTTTCCCTGTTCCCCAGGCACTGGCACAGGGGAGCCGTCATTTCTCCCACCGGGAGGAGTGGCTGGTCATGTAACGGCAGACTCACACCTCTGCCTTTTAATGAGCCAGGCAGCCTGGCCATCGGCTTACAGCAGCTTCTTAAGCAGGCAGGGGAATGTATGAGTTTTAATTCTTTTTAGGAAACAAAACAGCAGAATTGCTCTGCTCGTAAAATCCAGACCCAGGCAAACTGCTTCATGAGGGGTGAATTAATTAGCTCTGCTTATTAAGGTTTTACTGTTATTGATTCATCCTGCTCTATCAATAATCTTAATTCACCCATAGAACCAATTCAGTTTAATAACTTGTGAAGGGAAGCTGCGAAACTGAGGGCCCTCTTAGACTAGGACTGCCTGAAGTTTCTCATTTCAGGAATGCACGTCTGTCTGTCCATACCGCCCCAGGTGTCCTACACCCTAGAAAACACCCCCACATTCCTCTTACCCGCCCTGCTCCCTGCTGCCCCATGGCGGGTCATGAACAGCCTGTGACAAGCTGACCCGTGTGCCCGCTAAGTTCCCACATGGAAGCCCCACCCTCAGGATCCCAGAAGGTGATGGCAGATAGAGATGGGACTTAAGGAGGTGATGGAGGTGATGAAGATGAAATGAGGTCACAGGTGGGCCCTGATTCCACAGGACCGGGGTCCTTATAAGAAGAGGAGATGGGGACACCAGGAGAAGACGGCCAACTACACCCAAAGGAGGGGCCAGCCCTGCCCACACCTAACTGCCCGTCCACACTCACAGCCACCCCAAGCTACCCACCCTCCCCTCACTCCAGACCAGGACGTCCCCCTCCCTCCCTCGAACCCCACGGTCCACACCCGCCTCTCTGGACGGGTCTGGGCTTCTGACCAACATGGCTGCGTGTTACTTCTCAGGCCTTGCTGGGCATTCAGTTTCTTTGCACGGACAGTCCTGCCTCCCTGGGCAGTAAGCCCAGATGTTCTCTGGGGCCCAGGTGAGGCTCCCACAGCTCCCTTCCTGTCTCAAGTGGCAGGTGGATCTGGTGTGCCAGGTGCTTGGTCCTTAGCATTTGAAGCTTGAACAAAGCTGCATTGAGCTGCCAGCCTTCTCAGCACATTTCTGACCAACATTTGACCCTCAAGGACACCATCTCCCCCAACCCAGCCCCCTCTGACAGCCAGACTCTCTCAGGACAGGCCATGTGGAGCCTCTGCCCAGGGAGGTGGGTGGTTCAGTGTGCGGGCCTCTGACTCCTTCCCACTACCCCCAGACACCTGCTTGGGGTTCCAGGACCCAGTGGCCTCCACCACAGTCAGGACCCAGGTTTTGCTCGGTTAGGTCTCCTCCCCTCAAGTACAGACAGAAAGGGCAGCGGGGGTCCCACCTCCCAGCTGCCACACACTATGAACCCACGTCAAGGCCCTGCCATCACGAAGGAGGAGGCAGGGGCTCAGAGCGGGGATGTCCACACCTGAGGGTGGGGACCGGTGGGGTCCTGAGCCCCCAGGACAGTCGGGGGAGGAGGGAAGGAGCCATTCCCAAGCCCAGCTCCGCGGCTTCTCAGTCAACATGCTCAAGCCCCCGGAGGACACGCACCACCACACCCCCAGAGTCCTCAGCGAGAGCACTGCTCATATCCGGCTGTTCCGCTCTGATGGAAGAGGTGGTTGCTCTGGTTCATTCCCTGAACTCAGAGAGGGAGAAAACCAGAGAAAGCGAACCTGACAGATAAATTATGGTTTTGTGAGCAAGTACATTGTACATATTTCCATGAAACTGCAAGAAAAACTGTGGTGCAGGCTTTAAAAAAATAAGAGCAGACCCAAAGTCTCATGTCCAAAAGGACTCCCTTAGTTCAGTAACAGTTCATGCAGCTCTCTGTGCTCCGAGGGTGCATGCGCTCTGCCTCCAGGGTGTGGGCGGGCATCCGAAGGCAGGAGGAGACACACAGACATGTGGGGGAAAAACTGGGGACCTGTCTTTCCTGTTTAACATACCTTAATTGGGGGCTCACTGGAAGTTGTTTTTAGAAAGGGTTTTTTCACAATATTCAATACTGATTTACTGGAATAAAGAAATGGGATTAATTTGAGCATAGTCTCTTATTAAACCAGCCTTGGTTTTGTGTTTTAAAGATAAAAATGATATTCTTAGAAAACAATTTCTCTGTCTAGAGAAGTAGGCTCACAGACAATTCAGTCCTCGATTGACTGGAAGACCCAGTGAGTGGACACTTCGAAGGTCCAAAAGCAGGCAGGTGCTGAGGGAAACACAAGTTTCCTGGGGCGCCTCCAGATGGAGCTAAGAGTAGAAGTAGAAACTGAAGAACAGGCCGCACGGGAGCCAAAGACCTCGGCGCTCAACCTGGTCACAGAGGCTGGGTGCCGCCCCCGCCCCAGGAGCTGTGAGGCCTGGGCTCAGCCGGAGTGCAGCGAGGACACCGGGCGCCCCGGATGGGATGGGAGTCACTGCGCTGGAGCCGGCCGGCTCGGGTCCCAGCTCCATGTCTCCTACCTCCAGCTCTGCCTCTCCCCTTCTCTGTCCCTGTCTTTCCATCACCATCTCTGTCTTTGTCTCTCCCTTTCTCTGTCATTCCCTCCCTCTCTCTGCATCTCTCTGTCTCTCTGTGTGTGTGTCTCTCTGCCTGTCTCTATCTCTGTCTCTCCCTCTCTCTACTTGTGTCTGTCCATATCTGTCTCTCTCCCTCTCTCCCCGTCTGTCTGTCTCTCCGTTTCTCCCTCTCTCTGTGTCTCTCTGTCAGTCTCTGAATCTCTCTGTCTCTCTGCCTGTCTCTGTATCTCTCTGTCTTTCCCTCTCTCTGTGTCTCTCCCTCTTTCTCCATCTCTCTGTCTCTGTCTCTCCATTTCTCCCTCTCTCTGTGTCTCTGTGTCTCTCCTTCTCTGTCTCTCTCTGTCTCTCCCTCTCTCTGCCTGTCTCTGTCTCTCTCTGTCTCTCCCTCTCTCTGCCTGTCTCTGTCTCTCTGTTTCTCCCTGTCTCTGTGTCTCTCTCTCTGTCTCTCCCTCTCTCTGCCTATCTCTGTATCTCTCTGTTTCTCCGTCTCTCTGTCTGTGTCTCTCCATTTCTCCCTCTCTCTGTGTCTCTCCTTCTCTCTGTGTCTCTCTGTCTGTGTCTCTCTACACCTCTCCCCTTCTCTGCCTGTCTCTATATCTCCCTGTTGCTCCCTCTCTCTGTCTCTCCTTCTCTCTCTCTGTCTCTCCTTCTCTCCCTGTCTCTCCTTCTCTCCCTCTGCCTCATCTTGTGTGTTAAGAGGCAGATGTGTCCAAGGTTTAAGGCCCATTGGGAGAAACAGTCCGGATGCAGCGAGCCGTGTCAGGAGTCCCAACAGGAGAATGGGTGGTTTCAGGTCAGGCCACCACCTTCCGTGCAAGCACACGAGACTGTCAGCAGGTTTATCTTTCTCAGGACAGGACCCATAGACTTCCTGTGATTGTCAAAGGCACTCAAGCCCAGCATCTACCACTGGAATTAATGAGAGCGTATAACCCTTCACTTTGTAAAGCTCTTCAATTCCCCATGTTTGCCCTGAACTCTAAACTGAACAGAATTCTGACTTGAATTCTGTTCCTCTCACCCCGAGTTTTATCTTCTTTTCTGAAAGGAGTGTTTTATATTTATGTATTGTGTCTGGTTTTCTTATTGCTTTTGAGTCAGTCATAGCCACATCATTATATGTTCATAAAAATCACTTTAACTACATTTTAGAATTTTAAAGAAAACAGTTTTTTTGGAAGCAATTTAAGACAAGAACAGATAGCAGTAGTGTAAATTAAGACTTTATCATTAAAATGGTTGTATATAGAGTATGCAGAGTGATTCCTATATAGAACATGTAAAAGTAAAGAGTGCGCAACTTCAACTCTCTGTTTAGGATGCTAATTATCTCCAAAGTGGCTTTAGTTTTAAATAACAGTCAGAGTGTGTTTCCTCCAGTTGAATCAACCATATGCTGTCAAAAGTAAACATCACTGAAACACATGACGGCCAGATACTACTGACAAATGTGCTTTATTCTCATCTCTGCTAACTCCCGGCCCTGTATCCTCTATACCCCCCAGGATCTGACTCTCTCGCACTGAGCAGTGACCAAGGGGAGCAACCAGGGCTTCACGGGACCTGGCCTTTAGGGCAGCAACTGGGGAAAGAAATTAGGATCCCTGTGGAAGCCAAGTGCAGAGACACCAGGTGTGTAGATGTGCCAGTCCCAGGAAACCAGGGGGCCGGTCCCCTAGGCACAGGGACCAAGGCTGAGGGCTCCACATGAAGGAAGCCAATCTGACGCATCAACAGCAAGAGGTCCAGTGGCCCTGCACACATGCCCAGGGCCCTTCTGGGCTTTTTCCAGACTAGTCTCAACCAGGAGGAGAAATAACATCACAAAAGTATTGACAGTCTTCAACTCCACCATTCTTGGACCAACCTGTGCAAAGAGGCTGGACTCCTGGCTTATCCACGAGAACAGTTAGACAGAGATGGAGATGTGGGCGCTGGGGTCACAAGAACCAACACAGCAGCTGGTATAAGAACAGGTGCTCTCACGGCCAGGGCCAGAACCTCCTTTCCTCCCAGGACAGGCAGGCCAGCCCGCACGCTCACCAAAACACACAGGTGGTACATTTAGCATCTCCCAAACAGTGTTTGCCCCACTTTTCTTTAGAAGGATGACTGGGCAACAGATCAGGTCTGACATGCTCTGTTAGAGCTGTGTGGCCCATCCACCAGTCATCCTGCCGGACCTAGGACAGCTGGGCTGTGGCCCCGGGTGGACACATGGTGGAGAGGCTGGAGAGTGGAGCAGGGCGAAGGCCAGGCCTGGGGTTCCACCAGGTCAGGAGCCAGTGGGACTGGGGTGATTGCAGGGAGTCGGGGTGGGGAGGTGTGCTAGTCATAGCGGGGAGGCTGGTATGCAGGGTGCAGGGCACACGGAGTCAGCAGATGTCTGGGTCCTTCTCTTCAGCTCCAGTTCCAACTGGGAAGATGGATGTGGTGTCTCCCAACAGGTCCCCATCAGAGAACAAATGCTCATCCATGGATTCACAGAGATGAGCACAGAGAGCTGGTTCTGTGGGCAAGGGAAGGGCTGGGAAGATGAGAGAAAACCAGATGTGGCCAGAATCACAGAGGCCTTGGCTGGGACAGAGCGAGCAGGTGGGGACCCGGAGACAGGCCTGCCTTGCAAGACAGAGAGGCGAAGGCCGGCCTGAGGCAAGCCCTCCTGGGTGCCCAGGGAGGTCACGGGCTACAGGCCACCTCTGCTGTTCTTCCTCTAGTTCCAGAGTTCTCCTGTCCTCAGGGAGCGTGGACCTCATCTGCAGATGAGCTGGGCATGCACGTGGGGACTGGGTGCTCACACCTGTGATCGTCAGTGCAGAGAAGGAAAAGCTGTGAGCTTTTCAGCCTGGCTCCAATGCCTTCTTTCTCTCTGACCCACTACATCTCCCTCTCAACACGTGTATTTTTAGGCCTCTAGGCAGAAAAGACTGTGACTCCTCCAGGAATAGCTTCTTTGAAATCAAACAGAAGGAACGAGATGTTTCTGAGCAATGCGGACACCTCGGGCCTATTAGCGCGTCCTTCCTTTTGATTTCCATTTTCCTGGCAGGAACCACACTTCCTTCAAGACTGGAATCACCTCTCTGATGAGGCGTGCTCTTCCCGCTTACCAAGCCCGCCCTCCTGGGTCAGGCCAGAGGCCTCTCTCACTCCACTGACCCCACGGAATCCAGCGTTGGCATGATACGAGGGCAGTTCTCAGAGGCGCCGGAGCCAGCAGAGTTTGAACCAAATCCAAAATGCATGTGCCGTGCAGCTTGGGAAAACGCAGCAATTAAAAGCAGCTAAAACTAAGCAATTCATGACTTACAGATGTCAATTTATGACAGAAATCACTGCATATATTGTACCAGCAAAGTGACATTTATTTGGTAATTAATGATTAAAACAGTAATTTCCCAACATTAACAGCCACCTGGTGTCTGGTGGCGGTGAGAGAAGCTTGCCAGGGCTGGGCTGTCTCCTCGTGGTGGTAGGAGTGTCCCCACCCCGGACCCTGCGCCCCTTCTCAGCCCAGAGCCTTCCAGATAAAATGGGCACAGCCTGTGAGGCTGGTGTACAGTTTCTGCCTCAAAACATCTTACAAGCATTGCTGAATGAGTGACCACATCAATGAATTAATTGATAGTTTGATTCCATAGGAAACAAAAAGCAAAGCAGACAGGAAATGTAAAAGTACCTGTGGAGACCTGGGGGTCCCCCTCCCCATTTCCCTGGGCCAGGCCTGGCTGAGGTCCCACCCAAGCTGGCACCCTAGTGAGTCTGAACGTCTGTCCTCCTTCCTCATAGATTTAGTTGTCAGTGTAAGAAAGATGTCCTCTGACCTTTACCTGCAGGGCCCTGACTCAGTGCAAAGCAGACCACCCACTGCTCCCTGCACCCTTTGCCCCAGCCCGGGAGCTCACATGAGGTGCACAGGTGACATGCAGGGCTGCCTCCTCGCTCTCAGAGTGCATCCTAGATGTGCTGCTGTGTCACAGTGACAGGTCCCACTGCTCAGAGAGGGCGAACACGGGCAAGGGGTTGCACACCCACACCAGGTTGCTCACACCTGTGATCGTCAGTGCAGAGAAGGAAAAGCTGTGAGCTTTTCAGCCTGGCTCCAATGCCTTCTTTCTCTCTGACCCACTACATCTCCCTCTCAACACGTGTATTTTTAGGCCTCTAGGCAGAAAAGACTGTGACTCCTCCAGGAATAGCTTCTTTGAAATCAAACAGAAGGAACGAGATGTTTCTGAGCAATGCGGACACCTCGGGCCTATTAGCGCGTCCTTCCTTTTGATTTCCATTTTCCTGGCAGGAACCACACTTCCTTCAAGGCTGGAATCACCTCTCTGATGAGGCGTGCTCTTCCCGCTTACCAAGCCCGCCCTCCTGGGTCAGGCCAGAGGCCTCTCTCACTCCACTGACCCCACGGAATCCAGCGTTGGCATGATACGAGGGCAGTTCTCAGAGGCGCCGGAGCCAGCAGAGTTTGAACCAAATCCAAAATGCATGTGCCGTGCAGCTTGGGAAAACGCAGCAATTAAAAGCAGCTAAAACTAAGCAATTCATGACTTACAGATGTCAATTTATGACAGAAATCACTGCATATATTGTACCAGCAAAGTGACATTTATTTGGTAATTAATGATTAAAACAGTAATTTCCCAACATTAACAGCCACCTGGTGTCTGGTGGCGGTGAGAGAAGCTTGCCAGGGCTGGGCTGTCTCCTCGTGGTGGTAGGAGTGTCCCCACCCCGGACCCTGCGCCCCTTCTCAGCCCAGAGCCTTCCAGATAAAATGGGCACAGCCTGTGAGGCTGGTGTACAGTTTCTGCCTCAAAACATCTTACAAGCATTGCTGAATGAGTGACCACATCAATGAATTAATTGATAGTTTGATTCCATAGGAAACAAAAAGCAAAGCAGACAGGAAATGTAGAAGTACCTGTGGAGACCTGGGGGTCCCCCTCCCCATTTCCCTGGGCCAGGCCTGGCTGAGGTCCCACCCAAGCTGGCACCCTAGTGAGTCTGAACGTCTGTCCTCCTTCCTCATAGATTTAGTTGTCAGTGTAAGAAAGAGTCCTCTGACCTTTACCTGCAGGGCCCTGACTCAGTGCAAAGCAGACCACCCACTGCTCCCTGCACCCTTTGCCCCAGCCCGGGAGCTCACATGAGGTGCACAGGTGACATGCAGGGCTGCCTCCTCGCTCTCAGAGTGCATCCTAGATGTGCTGCTGTGTCACAGTGACAGGTCCCACTGCTCAGAGAGGGCGAACACGGGCAAGGGGTTGCACACCCACACCAGGGGATCCCCAGCACTCTGGTGATGAAGGACCACACGAAGGCCGGGGCAGAAGCCCACCACACTCAGCCTCCCTCAGGGTGTTTGACATTGCTTGCTCGGGCCCCCTAGCCGAGGTTAGGATCTGCTCCACTGTCCACTCTCCATTTTGCAGTGAGGCTTTTACACCACGTCCACTGACCCAGGGAAGCACTGGGCGCAGTCTGGTGGTTTAAGCAGCAGGTGTTTATCACCGCCCAGTCCTGGAGACTGGATGTCCGATATCCAGGGTGGGCAGGCTGGCTCCTCCCGAGCCTTCCTTCCCGAGCGTGGACACCACGTTCTCTTGTGTCCTCCTGTGGTCATCCCTCTGTGTGCATCTGTGTCCTCACCTCCTTTCTTATAAGGACCCCAGTCACATGGGATCAGGAGCCCCCACATGACATCATGATTCCTTTATCCCCTCCATAAAGGCCCATCTCCAAACGCAGTCACCTCTGGGGTCCTGGGGTCAGGACTTCACATGTGAATCTGAGGAGCATAACTCAGGCCGCAGCACAGCACTCTTCCACCATTTCCATGCTTTAAAAGCACCATATGCTGAAGTCTCTGAATTCTGCACCACTTCATCTGATCATGGCCCAAGCAGCTGCCCCAAGCACATGATGTCCAGGTAGAAGGCTGTACTGGGGGTCCTGGCTCTGCTGCCTTCTAGCCTCGTTCTTTCCAGGGGAGGGAGCCTGGGGTCTGGGCTTTCTCCTCTGTGAAGTCAGGGTAACTGCCACATGCTCCCCAAAGTCTCTACCACCTCTGTGGACTCGCAACCTCCCCCTAAAATCAAGTCACTTAACCCCAAAGCCACTGGATGGACTGGTGCCTCCAGGTCTCTGGGAAGCAGGGTGTGTCACCCACATGAGCCACTGAGTTGTAACCAGCCAGAAAGCTGATTATACAGTTTTTAGCAGCAAAAATGTCTTCCGCATTTTTCTTGGTTTTCAAAGACATGTGGTGCCACTGAGGTTTCAGAGCCAGATAAATTAGTAGTGGCCTTGAAAAATGGAACTTCTTAGATAACTGCTGGTGCTCTCTGTCACAAGCCAAGGAACAGGAAGGAAGGCATCTCTGCAGTTCTTTGAGGTCAGCACTTCCAGGAAATTCAGGGAGAACAAGAACAAAGCAACCAAGATGGGGGCGTGGAGACTTGCTCAGAGACAGAAGAGGAAAACAAATCCAGTGCCTTGGCATGTTCTCTCAGTGTAGCCCAGCTCGCAGATAGAGCTCACAAAGAACGGGATGGCACAGCCAAGGCCAAGGGTGCCCGGGACACCTTGGACAACGCCCGGGCACTTGCCCGGCTGCACAGTGCGCTGTCCAGGGTGCTGACGCTCGGCTTCCTCAGACAGGACAGCTCCCTCTGCCCTGTCCAGTATCACATTGGCGATGCGGCCAGCGTGGCCCACATCTTAGCTGCACATCCCGCTCTTATAGAGCCCCTGGGGCATGCTGAGCGGGGACAATGGGATCTTCCCTGATCCAACCCCCACCCCCCGCAGGCCTGCTCCGCTGTCCACACAGAAAGCAGCCCCTCAGCATGAACTCTGTGTGCTTTCAAGTTTTGCTTTCAACAGCAGCTATTCGTGGGTTCTCAGAAACACTGAGAAGCCCCTTTTTGCAAGACAGAAGTTCCTAAAATAGAGACAAAGTCCACTTGGATGGGACCAGCTTGATCTCTGTGACCCAAGCCCCCCTCTGCATAGAAGCCACAGCTGCATACGCTCCTGGCTCAGAAGTTATCGGCCCTCTCCCCGCAGGATTGGGGGCGGGGTGAATGCAGGCACCCGTACCCAGAGCATCAGGCACGGCTGTCCACCACATCATTTGTCGGGGTGCTTCCCGTTTCAAGGGCTCCCTTCATCCGTTGAAGAATGAAGTCAGTGGCAATTTATCTTCCTTCGGATGCAAACGTTTCTTTTGCCATGTGAATCTGCTCATCTGCAGAGGCTCTACAGGAGATGCAAATAGTTCCAAAACAATAAATGCAACTAGAATGGCATTGTCGGTGCTGTGATGTCTAAATTGTCCTCCCATTAAGTCTGAGAGGTTCGTGAGAGCTTTAATTGATCTCTTTTTAGATACAATGAGCTATCGAAAATGGAATACTAAATAGCAGGCTTTTTGCCTGCGAGTCGCACAGGGAGGAGGAGCTATTTTAAACCGTGCTCCCAGCACACTAATCACACCAGGCCCCAGGATCCATCCACCTCGTAGATATCCTCCTTGGGGTCCTTCTTCCAGGTCTTGAAGGACCTAGC